>CAUYPK010143018.1:0-27392 GCA_963574355.1 Loris lydekkerianus
TCCACAGCATGGCAACAGCTCTGCAGATACCCACATCATGATAGTTGAAATAACAAAGCCCAGCAAAGGTTAAAGCTGAAAGTGCCAGAAGGCCTGCCTTGGCAGCTTTCTGCGATGTGTCCCCATGAACATAGTCAGTAATAACTTGTCCAAGGCCCCAGTGACTATGGAGAGTAAGGGCTGCAGCCAGGGAGTAGTCCATCGCAGAACAAGGATTCACATAAGCAGCTGGAAGCAGGCCCAGAAGCAAAACACTGATAACCCTCTCACTAGCCCAGTGGAGAGATGCAGCCTTGGAAGCAGAGTGGTGGCTCGGTGACAGGTGTATGTGCTACACTCCACACCATCCTGGGGCAGGTTGGTCCTGGAGAAATGCTGAGACATAAGCAGGTCTGACCACTGAGGCTCGGAGGAACAGAGCTCAGCCTCCTTGGGCACTGCAGAGGACACTCAACCTGCAAAGAGCCGCCATATTGCTCCGGAGGGCTCAAGGTCATCCCAGCAACTCTAGTTCTGACAGTTCCTCTGCCTGGACAGGAACAAGGGCGCAACAATGGTACAACAATGCCTTCCATTAGTTCTTCGCAGGATTTTCTTTTCTCAGAGGAAGGTACAGGTATGAGCCCACTCAAGTAGGGCTCTAGGAAGTGGGGTTCTACTCTCCCCCAGGCAGGCCTGCCTGCAACACCAAAGAGTACTACAAACTTAGCTCAGACTCATGATTTCGGTTTCAGGCATAAAAATGACATTTAGTGGAAAGAAAAATCAGACATCTGAGAGCTTGCATAGAGGCATGCTAGCAAAGAAAACAGTACCTACTTGCTACTTTGTGTTTGTGTGGAGTAGATTCTCCTGTAGTGAAGATAACCATTCTAGGAAGTGGGGTGGGGTGGTGGAATATGAGCTGAGAGAATAAGAGAACAAAAGCAGTACAATCAAAAGCGGCTTGCTGGCTGACATGTTATCTATACTGGATTTCGTTCATTCTGGTGTGGAACCCAGGCCATGGCAAGGGAATGAGATGTCTTCAGGACATTGCCTGTCTCAGCAGAACCAGGGAGGTAAAGCATTAAGGTGGTGGTACAGCATACAGGGCTGGGAGTCTGAAGTCCCTTTAGGAAGGGCCCTCTGTAGAGGTGCCAGGTTTTCCTTGCATGTCTTTAGGATGGGGCATGTTAAAGTAGACGGCCCTAGCACAGCTCTGCTTAATAGTCATGTATGAAGCTTCCAGATTAAATACACATACTGTACACATTCACACATTTTTTCCTTTTCAAATCATGTACCACTTTCTACCAAATCTGAGAATGTCCACAAGCACTCATGAGTATCCAATGTTTAAGAAACTTTGGCTCTTTCGTTTGTTTTGTTTTTGCAGTTTTTGGCCAGGGCTGGGTTTGAACCCATCACCTCCAGTACATGGGGCCGGCGCCCTACTCCTTTGAGCCACAGGTGCCGCCCAACTTTGGCTTTCATTAGTTGCAATACCTTGAGTAAGGGCAAGCCTCTTGATTTCCTTACCTGTGAGGCTTGCCCTTGCTCAAGGTATTGCATCTAATGAGATAAGGATAACAGGCTGGGACTCAGAGAAAGACCCTGAAGAGCCTAGCTTCATACCTGATGCTAAGAAGGTACTTAATGCTTTCTCCTTCTCCCCCATCCTCACAAAATATATTAGAGTGCTGTCAAGACTATCTGTGTACTTTAAATTAGTGCTTATCAAACTGAATTTTTAATGTGTGGGCCAATCACCTGGAGGGAATCCTGTTAAAGTGCAGGTTCTGATTCAGTAGAGTTGGTGCAGGAATGGGAATTAGGCATTTCCAATAAGCTCCCATGTTATGCCTATACTATTAACTGGGGACCATTCTTTGATTGGCAAGAACCTGACACTACTGTGTTCCATTATATAACAAAACTACCACACAAAAAACTCTCAAAAGGGCTCAAAGAGTTAATTATTTCTTTAAACAATTAACCCTTCCATTTCAGCTTCATGCAGTCACTGGCCCTGCCAAGTGTCCAGCACCACAGAAGGCAGGCATAATAAATACATTGTTTAGTCTTGGATGGTTCACAGCACCCTCCTACAAGAAGACCTTGCAATAGTTTCTCCACCTCTTCTGGCTTTTTGATCTTACCTTTTGCCTCTGAGGATAATTATCCTTTAATTAGCACCCACTACCATGTCATTGAAATAATTATAATAAGTGCAGCTTGCACCTCTGCCAGTGATCTTCAAACAAAACAATAAGATCTGTGGCTCAAAGGGGTAGGGTGCTGGCCCCATATGCCAGAGGTAGTGGGTTCAAGCCCAGCCCTGGCCAAAAACTGCAAAAAAAAAAAAACTCCCAAAAAACCCTAAACCACTGATTTTTTCAAAAAAGACAAAAACTGACCCAAATAAAATAGTTCTGCGAATACTACCCACAGTAGAAGAGACAGACGTCTACTGGTATGAGCTATAGAAGAAGTTTATCTTGAAGGAAGAGGAAATGCCGATACAGTATTTGAGAAAACGTAAATATCAGGATATAAATTTTGCAAGCAGTCACATAAAGTAAAGCAATTCAACCATGCTAAAATCCACCTTAGGAAGGATGGCTGCAGGGTCTCTGGATTGAACTTTCTTCTCTGAGCTTCCTGATTATATTGGAGGAAGCTTGATAATTTCTGAGTGCATTCAAAGTAAAGTATCTATTTGTGTGCCGTTTTACTTCAAGTGTTAAAACAAACAACAATTTATACTTTTGTGGAAGAAGGGGCGGGCTTTTCCCTGAAAGCAATGGTAGTTTTCTAATTTCCCAGGTGGGTCTCTGTTAACCACTTAACAAACAGCAGCCTGTAACCTGATAAATCATGCACTTCTCTTATGGGGATCTAGAACACTGTTTTGCCATTGACGTCTTAAAAAAAAAAACCTTTCCAATTTTCTGAATTGTTTGACACATAAAAAACCTCAAAAGACTGTGCAGAGAAAAAGAAATACACCTCCCATCTTCTGCCACCTCCCCGTCCTGGACAATCACTGGTTCATTTCTTCAAACTCTTTCTTATGGACAATTTCAGACATACAAGTAAAGAGCAATAGGATTAGCGCGTGTGTCTACATCATACAACGTAAACAATGAAAAAAACATTGTTCCAGCTTGTTTTATTCACCTCCCCCAGTTTTCCTAAGAGTATTATAAATTCCGGACACCAGACCATTTTATTTGTCAAAATTTTAGCATGACTTAAAAAAAAAAAACTTTAAAAAAAATTATCACATTACCGTTTCACACCAAACAAGGTAAATGATAAATCTTTAAAACCATTCACTATCCTCGGGATCACTTTTAAAGGGTGAGGGACAGATGAACAACTCCTGGGGACTTGAAGGGGTCCGCATAAAAGCTCCGGGGTCAAAACTGTTTGCGGCCGTGGCAGTCGGGTGGACGGGGCCCCGTGCCTCAACCGTCGTCATATACGCCGGGTCAGGACCGGTCATGCTAGGTCGAGGGAGGCTCCGGACTGGAAGCTCTTCGCCTCCCCGCTCCCAGGAGGCGGCCCCTATAGGCCCGGCGCAGCTGCACAACCCACCGTCCCCAGACACCGGCGGGTCCCTGGAGGGGAAACGATTGACACAGCTGCCTGCACTGCGCCCTCCGCCCCTCTCCCCGGCACCTGCGTCTCCCGGCCGGGCCGGGAGCTGGATACGGCTCACGAACCCCGCCGAGCCAGGCCCGCGGCCACGGAGCAGCCAGTCGCCCGTTCCCCCTCCAGGTTCTCAGCACCGCAATTTCGCGGACCAAGACTACAACTCCCGTCGGGCATCGCGAACGGACCAATGGCGGGCGCCGGGGCATGCAGGGCGCAGCGCCTGCGCGGCGGTTTGAGTAAGCGGCCGCGCGATTGGCTGCGGGGTAGGGCGGCCGCGCGGGGCCTGTGGGAAGCGAAGTGACGGAGCGAGCGGCTGTTGGAGGAAGGAGGTGGGGGCCGGGAGCGCAAATGGCGTTGAGATGGTTCAGGGCCCTGTTCAAACTCCAGCGCTGACCATTCACCGGCGGAAGCGGCGGCGCAGGCGGTGGCGGCAGCCCAG
Organism: Loris lydekkerianus; assembly: GCA_963574355.1. Classification (NCBI taxonomy): domain Eukaryota; kingdom Metazoa; phylum Chordata; class Mammalia; order Primates; family Lorisidae; genus Loris; species Loris lydekkerianus. Next base: position 4,082 of record CAUYPK010143018.1, read on the forward strand.
TGGGGGCACGTAGCGGGCTCCAGCACCGGCTCCAGCGGCGGCGGCCAGGGAGGGCTAGGCCTGGGCCCGGCCGGTGGTGCTCGAGGCGGGGAGGGAAGTTGCGGGGCCGCCGCTCCTCCCCCCCCTCCACCGGGCTTCCTATTTACTGAAAGCCGAGCCCCTTACCTCCCTTGGCGCCCCCGCCGGCCCTGTTCTTTCGCGCGGGGTTCCCGCGTCAGCCCGTGGGCCGTTGGGAGCGGGAGAGGCGGAGGCGGCCCGTGGCCAAAGCACCCGCCAGGCGCCGAGGGTAAGTGAGGTGTCGGGCGGCTTCCTAGGCCAGGAGGGAGCCAGGGAGGGTGGCGGCCTCAGGGTGCTGAACCGGGCGATGGAAGTCTTACTGCCTTGTCTGCTCAGTCTTTGAGGAAGTTGTTTAAGGGGACGGTCTGAAGAACTCTATTTTTCCTCTTTTATTTTTCTTTTCTGAGTCCTTTTTTGGGCGGCTGCTGATTGACTTCCCTGCCTAAACCCAGTCAAGTGTGCTGATTTCAGCCTTTAGTCCTTTCTGGTGGTTTCCTCCGCCCCTGGCCGCCACTGAGGCCTTGTACTGCCCTAGGGATTCGGTGGCAGAGGCTTTCAGGGCGTCGGGAGCAACATCCCTTTCCCGGGCAGTGGGTGTAGGTAGGAGAAAAGTTGCGTGAGTGTCCAGCTCGAGGGGCACTCCTATTCTCTCCGGGAGCTCCAGCTGCCCCCAGGTGAGACTCTCTGGGTGGTTAAGTTTCTCCCTTAAAGCCCTTGGAAACTGGGAAGACGCTAGATTTGGGTGGGAGATAAGTGCGAAGACTTTTTTTTTTTTTTTTAATCCCAGCTCACTTTCCTCAAAATTCGACCTAACTTTGAACTGAGGTAAAGGCCTAACTAACTTCTGAAAAGATCTATCTAGTCGTCAGTCTTTCCTTTTTAGTTAGTATAAGTCTTTGGAGTTGGAAGCCTGAGCAAGATAGTTTTGTTCTTGAAATAGAATATAGTACAGAATATGTCTGCACACTTATTTTCGATTTATTAGTATTATATGCTTAGATAATGCTGTTTTAAAAGTCTACTGACTTAAAAAATGGTTGTGGGAAACGATGAAGACAATTAAAAGTAGGCATTGTTATATAATGAAGTCCCATGTACTCATCTTTGAATTCAGCAGTTATTAATTCCTAACCAAATTCTATTCATCTATACACTTCCCATTCCTTGATGTTGGAAAATTGCTGATACTGTTAAATCCATATTTCAGTGTGTATTTGTAAAAGACATAGGCAATTTAAAAAAAACGGTAATTTCTTACCACACTTAAAATAATTAACTCCTTAGTATCAGATAATTCACCTGCAGACTTTTAAACTTTTAACATTGAATGCTTTGTGAAATTAGGACCATTTTAACAAGTTTTTCTGATGTTGGCCTGAAGGAGCTCTAGTCTAGATTTTAGGTTTGGCCTTCAGTCAGCATTTTTAGATGATTACCACGTAAGTGTATCCAAAACATTCCAGCTTTGTTGGTGTATATGTAAATGTAGGTCTGCAGATCTCTGCTTTACATCCTTGAAGGAATGAAGAGAAATGACTTCTTGTCCGTGGTAACTGTCTGGTATACTTAGTTTTGTTTAGATTACCCTTTACAAGAAAAACAGTAAGACTTATTAAATCTATAATAAAAGGGAAAATAAATCTCCCTCAGGAAAACTTTTCACATAGGACAGATGTGTATGATTATATTATTTTGTCAGAATTGGCTCCTTACCAAACATGGGAGGCTGGGAATTCTCTACGGAGTATACAGGGTGGACATAAAGATCATGTGCAATTTGAAGTAGTTTAATGTAAATTGCACACGAACTTTATGTCCACCTGGTATATAAAACTATAATAAGTTGGACATAGATTCATGATTAAGGTGTAAAAATTTAAGTTAATAAAGGGAAAACATTCAAAGATATAGGTCAGATATTTCAGTTGTAAATCAATTATCATTTCAAGGTAATGAAGTTTTTCAAGCCACTAGATTTGAAAGTTTCATTTTTTAAAGTTATATTTGATATTGATATTTAAATTGCAGAAGGTCAAAGTGTAAGAAATGGATATGAATCAGTAGTGTTTAGAAAGTACTATAACTTGTTTTTAAAAATGTTTGACTCTGATTTTCTGCCATGAAAATAAAGAGGAAAATAAAGGTTATTTGTTTCCATTCCTGTAGTAGTCCATGGAACTGGGTAATATGCCGGAATTCACCAGCTACAGAAAACTTGGCAAATGAGCACAGCACTATAGGGACAAGGAAGATAGAATTGCGCTCAGGGAGATGACCACTTAAGGAATATTTTCTATGTCACAGTCCAGATTACATTATACCTAGAATCAGAATCTTCAAGGTTAGGTTAAAAGCTGCAGGTTGTAATACATAAGAAAATAGCATCATCTTTCTGACCTTTTTTCTCATCTGAATAAGTGCTGTGAAATTTCAGAGAGCTAAATTTAGTCAACTGTTTGACATTTCTGAGATCCTGAAAAAAATTGTAACATTTTGTGCTTAAAATTCTATACTAGGGGTAATTACCTGATTCAGGTTATTTTTTAAGGTAAAAATGATGTTTATTAGAATAGTTGATTAATTGGGAACTTTAAAAAATTGTTTCACTATAATTTGATTCTGTGGCTATTGTATTACAAGTTAGTCATGTTTTTTTAAGTACTTTGTAAGGAGCATGTGAATATGTGTTGTAAAAACAAAATTGACGTGGGGAAAAAAAGGAAAATTGACATGTGGAAGCATATAGAGTAAAAAATGAGTCTTTTTATCCCTCTCAATTTATTTAATCATTTTCAAAGATTTGTTGTGTAGTGAATGTCAGAAAGTCATGGGAGAATTCCTAGTTTCTTATTTTTATGTACAGTGTTTAACACTTGTTAAGTATTTATAATGATATATTTCCTTAAATTTTTTTTCACAGAGAATATGAAACAGGTGTCAAAATGACATCCAGATTTGGGAAAACATACAGTAGAAAAGGAGGAAATGGCAGTTCAAAGTTTGATGAAGTTTTCTCCAACAAACGGACCACCCTTAGCACAAAATGGGGAGAGACCACATTTATGGCTAAATTAGGGCAAAAGAGGCCCAATTTCAAACCAGATATCCAAGAAATTCCGAAAAAACCTAAAGTGGAAGAAGAAAATACTGGAGATCCTTTTGGATTTGATAGTGATGATGAATCTTTACCAGTTTCTTCAAAGAATTTAGCCCAGGGTAAGGGTTCCTCTTATTCAGAATCTAGTGAAGCTGCTCAGCTGGAAGAAGTCACTTCAGTACTTGAAGCTAATAGCAAGACTAGTCATTTGGTGTGTGAAGACAGTGATGTATCTGATAAATGTTTATCTTTGGAGGATACTTTGCTTGGAAAAGAAAAGAGCACAAACAAAATTTTAGAAGATGATGCAAGCATAAGTAGCTGTGCTAAGTTAATGACTTCAGGTAAGTTTTGATTTTCTTTATTTCTGAGTCAAGAGCTTTGTACAGCGATTTTTTATTTAAATTCTAAAATATTGTATACTTGTGTATACTTTCTGCATTCATGATTAATGAGGACTAGAGATAGTTTTATATAAGAGATTTAAGTTTAAGAACTTTAAAGAAACCAATTGGAAATTGAAATTTTATCTAAACAACTTGGATATTAATGTTTCTAGACCCTTATCCAAGGTACATTTTGGGAGCAGTCTTTCATAAATCCCTAACCTCCATTCCAATAAAAAACATCTCTTTTTGTTGTGTTAGGATTACACAGTATTTCATTTCTATTACTGTTGAGATTTGGATGGTTACTGATAATGAAAATGATATGAGTATTTACAACGAGGATTAGATAGGAATGTTAGACTTTCCTCCAAAAGTAATTCAGAAAGATTAAGCTACTAGTGAATGGAGACATTAAAGAATTGTACTTTTTGTAAATTGACGTGTTTGCAGTCTTTGGGCCCAGTAGCAACTTGCATTGATAGATTTTAATCCACAAAACTTGTATGTTAATTTGAAATTATGCCATCTAGTATTCTTTTTTTTTTTTTTTTTTTTTTGGCGAGGGCTGGGTTTGAACCTGCCACCTCCGGCTACTCCTTTGAGCCACAGGTGCCACCCGCCCGACATCTAGTATTCTTGACTAAAGCCATCTATCTGTTTTGCCAGTTAATACACCCACTCCTGTAAGGGGTTTGATAAATGATAATGGTAAAGGTATTAATATGAGGCATAACAAACATTACAGTGGGCTGTGCCTTGCATAGTTTTACTGAAAATGCTGAGCGTTTTTTCATTTCTTTTGTTACACTTGGATAAGAGGATGAGCCAGCTGTTACTGTCATTCGCTTGATCTTCTGGGTTAATTCTAATTTGGCTGTTCTTAGTGCTTTGCCCACATTTCTCCTGAAGTATTGTTCATGAGTTAAAGCTAGGTTAAATTTTCATTTTAAAAAAACAGCATAGGCCAGGCACGGTGGCTCACACTGAGAGGCTGAGGCAGGTGGCTCAATTTAGCTCAGGAGTTCAAGACCAGCCTGAGCAAGAGTGAGACCCTATCTTTACTAAACATAGAAAAACTAGCCTGAAGTCATGGTACATACTTGTAGTCCCATCTACTCAGGGAAGCTGAGGCAAGAGGATCTCTTGAGCTCAAGTTGCTGTGAGCTATGATGCCAGAGCTCTCTAGCCTGGGGCAACAGAGTGGGATTGTGTCTCAAACAAACAAAAAATAAATAGCATAACATTTTTCAGGACAGCTTCTTTAAATGTATGATAATTATAGGACTTTTGAGTTAAAATGAATTTTAACTCAGTTTTCCTCATTTTATAGATGAGGCTTTTAGAGGTTAAGGGACTATCCAAGGTCCATCTAGTGTCAGAAAAGGAATGAAATTCATTTATTGATTTTTTTTTTTTTTTTTTGAGACAGAATCTTACTTTGTTGCTCTTGGTAGAGTGCTGTGACGTCACAGCTCACAGCAATCTCAAACTCTTGGGCTTAAGTGATTCTTTTGCCTCAGCCTCCCCAAGTAGCTGGGACAACAGGCACCCACCACAGCATCTATTTTTTGGTTGTAGTTGTCATTGTTATTTGGCAGGCCCGGGCTGGATTGGAATTCACCAGCTTTGTTGTTTATGGCCAGCGCCCTACTCACTGAGGTATGGGAACTGAGCCTGCAGTTGTCATTGTTTAGCAGGCCTGGGCCAGTTCGAATCCACCAGCCTCAGTGCCCTAACCAGTGAGCTATGGGTGCTGAGCCCATTTGTTGATTTTTTTTTTTTTTTTTTCCTCCCAGTGTTATTAAGCACCTACTTTTTGTCATACCACTGTGTAAGCCTCTGGGAATGTGGTTCCACTTGACTTATCTAGTATTTTTATTGCCTTTCTTTTTGAGATAGTCTCACTATGTTGTCCCAGGCTAGAGTGCTATGCCATCATAGCTCACAGCAACCTCAATCTTTTGGGCTCAAGAGTTCCTCTTGCCTCAGCCTCCAAGTAATTGGGAATATAGGCACCTGCCATAACACCCGACTCGTTTTTCTATTTTTAGTAAAGACAGGTCTTGTTCTTGATCAAACTGGTCTTGAACCCCTAAGCTCAGGCAGGGGGTGGCCTCCCCTTGGAGGCCTTGGCCTCCCAGAGTGCTGGCGCTTAGGATTATAGGCATGAGCCATTGTGCCTGGCCCTGGCATTATGTTTTTAAGTGCATCTCTTTTGCTATAGGAGGATATATGGTTAATCTTTTGACACTAGTAAAAATTCTTTGTTTTTAATACTTAAAAAAAATTGTGGTGCATTTGAAGTGGAAACTCAGGATGAGGTCACTATACATAATGGTTTCCATTTTCCAAACCGTTGCTCGATGGACAAGAGAACCAGAAGCAAAATTACAGATTAAATACCATATATATACCCGAGTATAAGCCGAGTTTTTTTCGGCACAAAATTTGTGCCGAGTTCGGGTTTTTTGGCACAAATTTTGTGCCAAAAAAACTCGGCTTATACTCGAGTATATAGGGTAAGTACAACAGAGAAGGGTTGAGTTGCAAAAATGTCCTAATCCTTGATTTAAATAATAAAAAGAGAACTTTTTTTTTTTTTTTTTTTTGAGACAGAGTCTTAAGCTGTTGCCCTGGATCACTGCTACCTCCAACTTGTGGGTTTTAAGCTATTCTCTTGCCTCAACCTCCCAAGTAGCTGGGACAACAGGCGCCTGCCACAATGCCCGGCTATTTATTTATTTTTTTTTTTGGTTGCAGCTGTCATTGTTTGGCGGGCCTGGGCTGGGTTCGAACCCGCCAGCTCAGGTGTATGTGGCTGGCGCCTTAGCCGCTTGAGCCACAGGCACTGAGCCACAAGAAAACTTTTATTTATATTTTTTAAGACAGAGTCTCACTCTGTTGCCCAGGCCAGAGTGCTTATGGCATCAGCCTAGCTCACAGCAACCTCAAACTCTTGGGCTCAAGTGATCCTCCTGCCTCAGCCTCCTGCCCTGGCCTCCCAGAGTGCTAGGATTGCAGGGGAGAGCCTGGCTAAGAAAACTTTTATTATGAAAGTTTTCAGACATGTAGAAATAGATAGTGGCCAGGTGTGGTGGCTCATGCCTATAATGCTGGCACTCTGGGAAGCTGAGGCAGGTGGCTTACCTAAGTTCAAGAGTTCAAGACCAGCCTAAGCAAGAGCGAGACCCTGTCTCTACTAAAAATAGAAAAACTAGCGGGGTGTCATGGTGGGCATCTATAACTCCACCTGTTCTGGAGGCTGATGCAAGAGGATTGTTTGAACACAAGAGTTTGAAATTGCTGTGAGCTAGGATGTGACAGAACTAATCCCAGGGCAACAGAGTGAGACTAAATAAATAAAGAGCATGAGGACCTTGTGTACTCAGTTGCCAACTTTAGCAGTTGTTAGTATATGGCAATTCTTGTTTCATCCGTTTCACACTCTGCTCTTTCCATTTCCCATCCTTTACCTCCAGATTATTTTAAAGCAAATTTAGGATTTTTATTTTCATCAGCAAATGCTGCTCTGTTTTATCTTTAATTTTAAAAACAAGATTCTGATTGTAGTTGCTGTTAAAGTCATTGAGTTCTTGGCTAGACGGTCCACTTAAAAAAATGACTGTTAGCAGGAGCTCAAAGTTCACACTTCTAAGAGACCTTCTCTTTTTTAAAGTTTAGAATTCAGGGCAGTGTGTATTAAGTGTAAAAGAAGGCTTCTTCCATTTTCCATCTTTGTGCTGTCTGCTACTGGTTTTTAATGTGGACTCTAGAATAAAGGGTGCAAAAACTTAATTTCTGCTTGTAACTCTTTGCCAGCCAGCTGGGATGCAGTCTGTGTATTTTGCCAAATAATGAGATAACTATAGCATAGGCTCTGAATTTATGTGACTAGTTTTTTTTTTTTATAACAAATTTATTATGTGCACACACATGCTTAGGAATAGCAGGGATTACAGGTACATGCCTCCACACCTGGTTTATTCTTTTTTTTTTTTTTTTGGCAGTTTTTGGCTGGGGCTGGGTTTGAATCTGCCACCTCCAGCATATGGGGCCAGCGCCCTACTCCTTTGAGCCACAGATGCAGCTATGTTACTAGTTTTTGCAACTAATAAATTTTTTCAGTTGTGTAAGTTAGATGTATGATTTTTTTTTTTAAGAGACAGAGTCTCACTGTATCGACCTTGGTAGAGTGCTGTGGCATCACAGCTCACAGCAACCTCCAAATCCTAGGCTTAAGCAATTCTCTTGCCTCAGCTTCTCAAGTAGCTGGGACTACATGGCCCACCACAACACCCAGATATTTTTTTGTTGCAGTTTGGCCGGGACTGGGTTCAAACCCGCCACCTTTGGTATATGGGGCTGGCGCCCTACCCCCTGAGCCACAGGCGCCGTCTGAGAGGGATGATTTTGTCAGGAACTTTGATTTAGAATTAAAGGTGATTTTTAGAAAGAGAGATGAATTGTCCTATTACTGAAAGGTTAAAGTAGGCTAAGAATTTGTGACCTAAGATGAGATTGTCATTGGATAAAGTACAGGTGATTAATGAGGATTATTTTTAAAAACCTTGGAAAGGATAGTATCAGCAAGAGTTACTTGCTTTTATTTGTTGAATATTTTGTTGTATAGAGATACCTAGGAATCACTCCTGATATCTTGTTGTATAGAATATATTTACGTTATACCTAAAAGTATAAGACTTTATGCTTTTTAGAGCATTTTTCATATATATTGTGTACTTTTAGAACTTAGAGCCAGGTGATAAACTTCATGAATTTTTCTCATATAGCCCTTGTGCCTTTGGGAAATGGCCCTCAACTTTCCCATACTCTTGATGGTGAAGGACAATGAATTTGTTTATAGGTGGTGTGGGGGATACCTTCCTTCCAACCATCCAGGTACTATTTCAGTGTCTACAAATAAAATGGACTCACTTCTTGCCTTTTTCACATTCTAGTGGGGAAGACAGAATAAATTTGTGGTTCCCAAAGTTTGGGTTGCAGCCTGATAGCTGGTCTGCAGAACATCCTCCATTGCCCCCCACCCCCCAGTCTGTGGAAAAATTATCTTCCATGAAACTGAGGAATGGGGCTACACAGCAGTGGGTAGATGGAGTGAAGCAGCTTCATCTGTATTTACAGCTGGCAGCCACTCTCAGTTGCTTGCATCATTGCCTAAGCTGTGGAAAAATTATCTTCTATGAATTGAATCATGGTGCCAAAAAGGTTGAGGACCTTTGGAATAAAGAATAACAAATGTGGGTGGCACCTGTGACTCAGTGGGTAGGGCACTGACCCCATATACTGAGGGTGGGGGTTCAAACCCAGCCTTGGCCAAACTGCAACAAAAAAATAGCCAGGTGTTGTGGTGGGCCCCTATAGTCCCAGGTACTCGGGAGACTGAGGCAAGAGAATTGCCTAAGCCCAGGAGTTGGAGGTTGCTGTGAGCTGTGTGACACCACGGCACTCTTACCCATGGAGATAAAGTGAGACTCTACCAAAAAAACAAAAACAAATTTGCTGAATATTGTGGAAAAATATAGGGTACTGTGGGAGTGTGTAATAGGCTTATTCACCTGGTATGGGGGTGGGGGTTTGTCAGCAAGTCTGACATTTAACCTGAGACCTGTTGGTGCATTGAGAAAGGATGGAAGTTGCAGGGCTTCATGATATGAATGATGAGGTAGGAGGAGACATCAAGAGTAATTCCTAAGTACCTCACATGAGCACTGAGCAGATCACAGTGTCACTTACTGAGATAGAGAACATTTTGAGGAAAAGTTAGTTTTAAACATTAGTTTAAACATTAGTTTTAAGATGTTTATGAGATTTGTTTAAGTGGCAGATTTTCTGGGATAGAGCTAAGTCTTGATTAGAGTTGATAAATTTGAAATTCAGTATAAAATGGTACTTGAAAATCCAGGATTTTAGATGAAGTCATTGAAGGAGAGTGTGGGAGATGCTGTGAAGAACTGCAAATACTAATGGATGGAGAGAAGAGAAAGAAATAAGAATAGGAAGTTAAAGGAGCAGCTAGAGCTGGTAACAGTGGTTCTCAACCTGTGGGTCGTAACCACTTTGTAATAATGAAAATACATTGTGGCATTAGGAAAGTTGAGAACCACTATGCTAGAGGGAAGTCAAAGAAGTGATGTGTTAAGAAGCCAGCAGAAAAGTGTTGCAGAAAAGTGTTTCAGAAAGCATCAACTGAATCAACGTGCTACTGCAAAGTCAACTAAAATGAGAAATACAAAACAGGCATTGGATTTGCAGCATGAATTGCCGTGGTCTGAGGAGTGAAGAAATACGGGTAGCAAGTGTTTACAACTTAATTGAAGTTTGAAGAAAAGGAAAAGAAAAGGGGCTGCTAGAGAGAGATGAGGGGTTCTGGAAGTTTTAGTGCATGAGAGTCTTACGACATGAGATCCAAAGCACAGGAGAGAGAGAGTGGTGTTGGAAGAAGAGATGATGCATTTCCTCCATAGAAGGAAAGATGGGTAAAAATGTGAGCTTAGGCTTGGTGCTTGTAGCTCAAGTGGTTAGGGCGCTGGTCACATACACTGGAGCTGGCGGGTTTGAATCCAGCCCGGGCCTGCCAAACAACAATGACAACTACAACCAAAAAATAGCCAGGCATGGTGGCAGGCACCTGTAGTCCCAGCTACTTGGGAGGCTGAGGCAAGAGAATTGCTTAAGCCCAAGAGTTTGAGGTTGCTGTGAGCTGTCACGGCACGGCACTCTACCCAGGGTGACAGCTTGAGACTCTGTCTCTAAAAAAAAAAAAAGTGGAGGATGGAAGATAAGGTGGTTTATGGCTGAAAGCTTTAAACATTTTAATCGTTTGACAGATTATTTTTGAAAGGGAAAGAGAAAGGGCAGGGTAACTTGGGGGATCGAAGGGAACAGGAAAGGATTCAGATAGATGTTACCTAATTTAGAAGAGTGAGTTGTCAAGAAAGAAAGAATTTCTGGACGCTATGGAGGCTTTAGTTCTGTTGTTTTCAACCTTTGTAATGCCAAGACCCTTTAATACAGTTTCGCATGTTGTGGTGATCCCCCAATCATAAAATTCTTTTCGTTGCTACTTCATAACTGTAATTTTGCTACTGTTATGGATCGTGGTGTAAATATCTGATATGCAGGATGGTCTTAGGTGACCCCTGTGAAAAGATCGTTCTATCCCCAAAGGGGTCACGACCTACAGGTTGAGGACCGCTGCTTTAGTTGAAGTTGGTGTTACCAAAAACTAATGGTCACTAAACTGCTCATTGTGAGTATGATTTTCCCCCCACCTTTATTTAGTAGGCTCCATTATCTAGAACCTGCATAGAATATAGAATATTGGATAGGATAAAGTTATCCTTAATTGGCATTTTGTTAGCATGCAGAATTAATAGATGGACAAGCAGGAGAATTTAGGATATTGCCCAGAAAGTGATTGAAGTGATAGAGCGTGGCATTTATTTAGTTTTTATTTATTTATTTTTTTAGACAGAGTCTTAAGCTGTTGCCCTGGGTGGAGTGCGGTGGCATCACAGTTCACAGCAACCTCAAATTCTTGGACTTAAGTGATTCTCTTGCTTCAGACTCCCAGGTAGCTGGGACTACAGGCACCCGCCACCACGCCTGGCTATTTTTTTTATTCACCAGTTGTCAAAGTTGTTTTAGCTGGCCTAGGCCTGGTTCGATCCTGCCAGCCTCATTGTATGTGGCTGACGCCCTACCCACTGATCTACAGGCGCTGCCAGAGTGTGGAATTTAAATAGTTAAGCACCCAGACAAGACTGATGGATAGTAGAAAAGAGAGAAGAAGGGCAATGTCTTGAGAGTCTTGTTAGATAAAATTCAAGACTGGAGGTACTGGAACAAGCAGTTTGCATGGTTGGTAGGCTGTGATCAGATAGTGGGTTATGTGTGTGTGTGTTTTTTTTTTTTTTTTTTTAAGAGACAGTCTCATTCCTGCTCATACTGGTCTCTAACCTCCGAGTTCAGGCAATCCACCTGCCTCAGCCTCCCACAGCGCTGGGACTATAGGCATGAGCCACCACGCCTGCGCCCTCCCTCCCTCCTTTTTTTTTTTCTGAGACAGTGTCTCACTATGTCACCCTCAGTAGGGTGCCGTGGCGTCACAGCTCATAGTCTTGGGCTTAAGCGATTCTCTTGCCTCAACCTCCGGAGCAGCTGGGACTACAGGTGCCTGCCACTAGGCCCAGCTAGTAAGGAACACTTTTGATAGAGATTAATCTCCTGGGGTTGAGGTCAAGATGGAAAGAGGATCTGGACGGACAAAAGGAAAATATCTGATGTGGTATCTGAGAAAAATTTTAAAGTTTTATGGGAATGTTCATGGTTCTGTGATAATTGCACCACCATTGAGATACAGACTATTTCCATCACCATCACCTTAAAAAGTTCTTCTATGCATCTTTGTGGTTAGTCTCTTTCCACTTCTAGCCCCTGGGATCCTCTGATTTTTTTGTTCATGTAGTTTTGTAGTTTTCAGGTTCCTCCTTGTGTGTATTTTTCTTGTTCACTTCCTTCCCCTTCTTTCTCCTTTCTCATCTTCTTAATTTTCCTTGTCTCTATGCTTGGGTGTTGGAGTAGCCTTGCTGTCTTACTGTCCCCTGGCAGTGGAGTTTCTGGGCTGGGGAATCCAGTAAGAGGTAGCTGGAGTCTCCTTGTCCTCATCTCACTGAAAGTGGCTGGTGAGGAGATGTCTCTAGTCTACCATCTTGGAGCCTTTCCAGTTTTGTAGTTTTCAAAATGCATGCATCACACAGTATGTAGCCTTTTAAAATCAGGTTTCTTTTAGTTAGGGTAATGCGTTTAAGAGTAGTTAAGTGTTTTTGCATGTGTCAGTAGTTCATTCCTTCTCATTGTATGTATCCATTTGCTAGTTGAAGGTATTTGGGTTATTTCCAGCTTTTGGCAATTGTAAATGAAGCTACTATTATAAACATTTGCATTTAGGTATTTGTATAGACAAATATCATTTCTCTTTTTTTTTTTTTTTTTTTGTTTGAGACAGAGTCTCATTTTGTTGCTCTTGGTAGAGTGCTGTGGCATCATAGCTTACAGCAACCTCAAACTCTTGGGCACAAGTGATCTTCTTGCCTAAGCCTCCAGAGTAGCTGGGATTATAGACACCCACCGTAATGCCCAGCTACTTTTTGGAGATGGGGTCTTGCTCTTGTTCAGGCTGGTCTCAAACTCTTGAGTTTAGGCACTCCACCTGCCTTAGCCTTTCAGTGTTAGGATTACAGGCGTGAGCCACTGTGCTTGGCCATCATTTCTTGCTGGTCATGAAAACATTGATCTTTGGGCAGTGCCTGTGGCTAAAGGACTAGGATGCCGGCCCCATATACTGGAGGTGGCGGTTTCAAACTCAGCCCCGGCCAAAAAACTGCAAAAAAAAAGAGAAAATATTCATCTTAAATACTTGCTGAGGATATAAGTTCTTGTAAATGTCAACATTTTAAAAGAAAACATGCAATTTAGGTATCATGGTGATTTCTTTTTACCTTTTTTTTTTTATCTTTTTTGAGACAGTTTCACTATTTCTCCCTTGGTAAGAGTGCCATGGCTTCACAGTTCACAGCAAACTCTTGGGCTTAAGTGATTCTCTTGCCTCAGCCTCCCAAGTAGCTGGGACTACAAGTGCTCTCCACAACAGAGTGCTTTGGGTTGTTGTTGGGTTGTCATTGTTGGTTAGCTGGCCCAGGCGGGTTCAAACCCACCAGCTTCTGTGCTTGTGACTGGAGCCATAACCACTGTGCTACAGGCGTCGAGTCTCTTTTTAACTTTTATATTGTAAAATAGACAAAAAGCACCACACAAAACTTGTCTAGCTTGTCTGTCTTTTTTTGAGACAGAGTCTCAAGCTGTCACCCTGGGTAGAGTGCTGTGGCATCACAGCTCACAGCAACCTCCAACTCCTGGGCTTAAGCTATTCTCTTACCTCGGCCTACCAAGTAGCTGGGACTACAGGCACCCGCTGCAACGCCTGGCTATTTTTGGGTTGTAGTTGTCTTTGTTATTTGGCAGGATTCGAACCCAACAGCTCTGGTGTATGTGGCTCGCGCCTTAGCTGCTTGAGGTACTGGCGCTGAGCCGAGAGACTCTGTCTTAAAAAAAAAAAAAAAATTTAATAATGAATCAGTTTATTAGGTTTTTTCAGTTTTGTGGAAAGCAATTAATGGAAACCATCTGACATGAAAAGATTTGTTACTCAGACATGAGTTACTTAATTATAAAGCACAGAAACCAGCAGTCTCTTGCATTCGTTATGGGTCATCCCAGAGTTGGAGAAATGTACCATAGTAAGATTGGGGATAAGTGAGTGTGATACGGCATTATTTGTAATGTAGAAATGATAGATCCCAGGTGGGTTGGCAAGTCAGTTTTTGGATTAGAGTACAGATACAGGTTGGAGGTTTAGAAATGAATTTCCATAAAATGTAATTATAGTTGTATATGTTTTGAAAGGTCCTTTGAATATCTCTAGGAGTATGTGTCAATGTGTATCTAGTTCACCCTCCCCCCTTTTTTTCTTTAAAGAGTCAGGGTTTTGGTATGTTACCAAGGCTGACCTTGAATTCTTGGGTACAAGCAGTCCTCTTACCTCAGCCTCTTGAATAGCTGGGACTTAGGCATGCACCACTGGGTATTGCTGTGCCCTACATGTCTGTATCTAGTTTAAAGAGTTAATTGCCACCTGGAAGGGAGGGCCTAGACCCACTGGTTGAGTGTCTGGGGTGTATGGTTTTTTCCTATTTTCCTGCTTTAAGAGTAGGGCAGACATGAGTAGCTAGAGTCCATAGGGAGCAGACCGGCTCCTCATTGTCCTTATAATCTGTGCCAGTTATCACTTAGGCTATCTATAGGTGGTGTTGATGTGGGTGAGGAGAGGTTACATTCACTTCAACTATTGTATGTAGTGCCTAGCTGGGGGGTATTTTTGAGATTGTTTTTAGTTTATAGTTTTATCTTTAAAATTGGATGTAAATCTTATTTATTATTATTTTTTGATAGAGACAGAGTCTCATTTTATTGCCCTTGGTAGAGTGCCATTGCGTCACAGCTCAAAGCAACCTCTAACTCCTGGGCTTAGGCAATTCTCTTGCCTCAGCCTCAAGAGTAGCTGGGACTATAGGCGCCTGCCACAATGCCTGGCTATTTTTTTGTTGCAGTTTGGCTGAGGCCGAGTTTGAACCCCCACACCCTCCGTATATGGGGCTGGTACCCTACCCACTGAGCTCAGGCACCGCCCTATTTATTTATTTTTTTTGAGACAGAGCCTCAAGCTGTTACCCTGGGTAGAGTGCTGTGATATCACAGCTCACAGCAACCTCAGACTCCTGGGCTAAAGCGATTCTCTTGCTCAGCATCCCACGCAGCTGGGACTATAGGCGCCCGCTACGATGCCCGGCTATTTTTTTGGTTGTAGTTGTTGTTTGGCGGGCCTGGGCTGGATTCGAATCCACCAGCTTTTGGTGTATGTGGCTGGCACCTTACCCGCTTGAGCTATGAGTGCTGAGCCATGTAAATCTTATTTTTTGGTTGCAGCTGTCGTTGTTTGGTGGGCCCAGGCTGGATTTGAACCCGCCAGCTCTGGTGTATGTGTCTGGTGTCTTAGCTGCTTGAGCCACAGGCACCAAGCCTGTAAATCTTCTTTTATAAGAATGCTTTCTAAGATATAAAAATATATCAGATTACCAATCAAAATGCTTAAAACTTTTAAATATTTTTAACTTCTTAAATCTTTTTATTCCTCCCAAGACATAGTCTCACTCATTTGCTTTGGCTAGAGGGCCATGCACAGCAACCTTAAACTCCTGGGTTCAGGAGATCCTCTTGCCTCAGCCTCTCGAGTAGCTGGAACCACAGGCACCTGCCACAACGCTGGCTATTTTTTTTTTTGCAGTTTGGCCGGGACCAGGTTTGAACCTGCCACCCTCGGTATATGGGGCTGGTGCCCTACTCACTGAGCCACAGGCGTCACCCCATCTTTTCAAGTATTTTTCTTTCTTTTTAACATTTGTCATATTTACTTCATCTTATCCAAATTACCAAATTTGATATTGTATAATTGGTTCATAATGTCCTCTTCTTTGGATATTTGCAGGATCTCTAGTGCTAGTCTTTATTTCTTGTTAGCTTTTATATGAAGAACATTGCATATCTATGTATGTATCCTTAAAAACACACAAATGGGCTCAGCTTCTATAGTTCAAGTGGCTAATGTGCCAGCACATACACCAGAGCTGATGGGTTTAAATCTGGCCTGGGCCTGCCAGACAATGACAACTACAACAAAAAAATAGCAGGGTGTTGTGGGAAGCTGAGGCAAGTGAATCGCTTAAGCCCAGGAGTTGGAGGTTGCTGTGAGTTGTGATGCCACCGCATTCTACCCAGGGTGATAGCTTGAGGCTCTGTCTCAAAAAAAAAGAAAAAAAGTAAATAAAAATACACAAATGGGAGCATCATACATATATATAGACCAGCAGTTCTCAACCCGTGCGTCTGACCCCTTTGTAAGAATGAAAATACATCCTGCATATAAGATATTTATACTATGATTCATAACAGTAGCAAAATTATAGTTATGAAGTAGCAGTGAAAATAATTTTATGGTCGGGGGTCACCCCAACATGAGGAACTGTATTAAAGGGTCCAGGCATTAGGAGGCATTAGGAAGGTTGAGAACCACTGATATAGACACATAAATATTGTATTTTGCCTTTAAAAACAGTTAAGGAATACAGTAATCTTCCTATTTGGTGTTATTTTGAGATGCAGTCCTGCTCTGTCTCTTGGGTAGAGTGTAGTGGCATCATTGTAGCTCATTGCAACTTTGAACTCCTGCACTTAAGAGATCTTCTTTTCCCTCCTTTGAGTAGCTGGGAATACAGGTATGAGGCCCACACCATGATGCTTGACTAATTTTTTTTTAGTTTTTATATTTTTTGTGGAGATCAGCCTCACTCTTTGTCAGGCTGGTCTCAAACTCCTGAGAGTTCAAGCAGTCCATCCCCGTCTACTACCTCCCTGAGTTCTAGGATTATAGGCATGAGCCACCATGCTCAGCCAGAGGCGGTGTTTCTTCAGAAAAATAAAATACCAGGTGGCGCCTGTGGCTCAGTGACTAGGGCGCTAGCCCTATATATTGAGGGTGGTGGGTTCAAACCCGGCCCCAGCCAAACTGCAACAAAAAATAGCCAGGCGTTGTGGTGGGCACCTGTAGTCCCAGTTACTCAGGAGGCTGAGGCAAGAGAATTGCCTAAGCCCAAGAGCTGGAGGTTGCTGTGAGCTGTGATGGTACAGCACTCTACCGAGGGTGACAAAGTGAGACTCTGTCTCAAAAAAATTCATTCATTTATTTATTTATTTATTTATTTCAGGCAGAGTCTCAAGCTGTTGCCCTGGGTAGAGTGCCATGGCGTCATAGCTCATAGGAAACTCCAACTTCTGGGCTCATGTGATCCTCTTGCCTCAGTTTTTCTATTTTTAGTAGAGATGGGGGTCTCATTTTTCTATTTTCATAACTTTTAGTAAAGATGGGGGTCTCGCTTTTTGCTCAGGCTTAGTCTCAAAACTGTGAGCTCCAAGAAGCTAAGGCGCCAGCCACATAAACCTGAGCTGGCGGGTTTGAATCCAGCTTGGGCCCACCAAACAACAATGATGGCTGCAACCAAAAAAAAAAAAAAATAGCTGGGCATTGTCGTGGGCCCCTGTAGTCCCAGCTACTTGGGAGGCAGAGGCAGGATAATCACTTGAGCCCAGGAGTTGGAGGTTGCTGTGACCTGTGATGCCACAGCACTCTACTCAGGGCGACGGCTTGAGTCTCTGTCGCAAAAAAACAAAACAAACAAAAAACTGTGAGCTCAAGCAGTCTACATGCCTTGGCTTCTTAGAGTGTTAGGATTACAGGTGTAAGTGTCGTGGTGTTATAGCTCATAGCAACCTCAAACTCTTGGGCTCAAGTGAGTTTCTTGCTTCAGCCTCTCGAGTAGCTTGGGGCTACAGGCGCCTGCCACAATGCCCAGCTATTTTTTGGAGAGAGGGTCTTGCTCTTGGTCTGGAACTGAGCTGAAGCAGTCCACCCGCCTGGGCTTTTCAGAGTGGTAGTATACAGGTGTGAGCCACTATGTCCATCTTTAATAAATTTGTTCTTTTGTTTCATAACAGCCATTCAGATATTTATTCATTTTTTTAGAGATAGAGTCTCACTCTGTTGCCTGGGCTAGAGTGCTGTGGCCTCAGCCTGGCTCACAGCAGTCTCAAACTCCTGGGCTCAAATGATACTCCTGCCTCACCCTTCTCAGTTGCTGGAACTACGAATGCCTTCCAGAATGCTCAGCTAATTTTTCTATTTTTTGGTAGAGGCGAGTTCTTACGCTTGCTCAGGCTGATCTTAAATTTTTGAGCTAAACTATCCTCCCATCTCAGCCTCCTAGAGTGCTAGGATTATAGGTTGGAACCACCACTTCTGGCCCCAGTCAGATATTTAAAGGCAGCAGTCACATAATGCCAGGTTTTGCCACCCCCATTAAACCTTTCTAGTTTCCTCAACTATTTCTCTGAAGCCATGTTCTGTCATCTGTGCAGACTTAGAAGTCAAAGACTTTGTTTAAATTTATTCCTCAGAATATGGTGTGATAAAAATTTGCCAGTTGACCAGTATGTTTTTAACCTCTTCCTCCAGCCCTCTTTTGTTAATTTGGATCAAGGTGAGTTTATGTTATCTGCTTCAGTGTTTCAGTTTTTAGCGTTACCACTATAGAGGTAGTGTAATGTAACTCAGTATGGGTCTTTTATGAGGTCTCTTTTGGTCATTGGTTTAATTAGTGAACTTTGTAGTCAGTAAGCTCTCTGGACCTCTTTTCCTCATGTGTAATAATGGTTTTGATGAGGAGTGAAAGGAAATATCTTTCCTTTGTTGTAAGAAAGTGAAGTCTGTGTATGCAGTTAGCATACAGTTATACCGATGTGTGTGTGTGTATATATATATATATCTTTGTGTATGTCTAAATATGTATATTCAACTTCAATAAACATCAGTTTTTAGTCAGGCTTGTTTCATTTTTATCAACATCAAACCCAATTCCAGACATTGAATTTCATCCATAAGTATAATTTTTTTTTTTTACTACAATACATTTATTTTTTATTTTTTTTTCTTGGATCTCCTTTTTTTTTATTGTTAAATCATAGCTGTGTATATTAGTGCAATCAAGGGGTACAATGTGCTGGTTTCACATACAATCTGAAATATTCTCATCAAACTGTTCAACATAGCCTTCATGGCATTTTCTTAGTCATTGTATATAGACATTTGTATTCTGCATTTAGCAAGTTTCGCCTGTACCCATTCTAAGATGCACTGTAGGTGTGGCCCCATCTATTACCGTCCCTCTACCCCAACCTCCTCCCTCCCTTCCCCTCCCTTGGCCCTTTCCCCATAAGTATAATTCTTTAACAGTTAAGGACTCCAAAAAAGATAATTTCATACCACTGTTACTTTTTTTTTTTTGAGACAGAGTCTTACTTTGTCACTCTCGGTAGAGTACCATTGCATCATAGCTCACAGTAATCTCAAACTCTTGGTCTCAAGCCATTCTCTTGCCTCAGCCTCCTAAGTAGCTGGGGCTACAGGTGCCTTCTGTAATGCCCGGCTATTTTTAGAGACGAGGTCTCACTCTGGCTCAGGCTAGTCTCAATCATTCAGGCAGTCCACTTGCCTCAGCCTCCCAGAGTGTTAGCATTACAGGTGTGAACCACCATTCCCGGCTCCTTGGTACATTTTAAGTTACTTAATATGTAACTTTGGGGTTTGTTTTTTATGTTTTAATTTATTTTTAGATAGAGCCTGAAGCTGTCATCCTGGGTAGAGTGCTGAGGCGTAACAGCTCACAGCAACCTCTAACTCCTGGGCTTAAACGATTCTCTCACCTCAGCTTTCCAAGTAGCCGGGACTGTAGGCGCCCACCATTAACACCTGGTTATTTTTTGGTTGTAGTTGTCATTATTGTTTGGCAGGCCCGGGCTGGATTCAAACCCGCCAGCTTTGGTGTATGTGGCTGATGCCTTAGTCACTTGAGCTACAGGTGCCGGGCCATATGTTCTAAGTTTTAATTTAATTTAATTTAATTTTGAGGCAGAGCCTCAAGTTGTCGCCCTGGGTAGAGTGCTGTGACATCACAGCTCACAGCAACCTCCAACTCCTGGGCTCAAGTGATTGTCCTGCCTCTGCCTCCCAAGTAGCTGGGATTATAGGCACCTGCCACAATGCCCGGCTGTTTTTTTTTTTTTTTTTTTTTTGCAGTTTTTGCCTGAGGCTGGGTTTGAACCCGTTACTTCCGCATATGGGGCTGGCGCCCTACTTCTTTGAGCCACAAGTGCTGCCCATGCCCGGCTATTTTTTTGGTTGCAGCTGTTGTTGTTTGGTGGGCTGGGCTGGATTGGAACCTGCCAGCTTAGGCGCTGAGCCTGTTTAATTTTTTAATAGACATCTTATATGTGGCATAAAATTCAAGAGGGCTGAGAAGTCTTTTCCTTTATCCCTCAGTTATTCCCATTCCAAGGACATCCATATCTATACATAATATAGAGCTGACTCATTCTCTTTAACACAACTGCACAGCATTCAGGTGTATGGCTCTTTGATAATTTAATTAAATCTTTATTTGATTTGTGTTTGTATGGGTTTATGGAAGTGAAAATCAGGAAATAATGTTGTAGATAGTTTCCTTGTACTTACTTCATGTTCATGAAAAGTTATTTGTGGAGCAGATACTTGTACATGAAATTGCTGGCTTCAATGGTAAGTTGACTTCTTTGACCCTGTGAATTTTTAATTTTAAAATATGTCACCCAATTGCTCTGCTTCGAGGTTATGTACTAAGATAATGCTACCACAGAAATAAGTTTTATTTTATTGCTCTATTGTAAGTCTCTGTATGAACAGACTGCATTTGGTTATACTGTTAGTAGATTTTGGATTTTATTTATTAGGAATGATGTTATGAGTGTACCTTTTTTTTTTTCCAAGAGATAGAGTCTCACTTTATCACCCCCAGTAGAGTGCTATGGGTCACAGCTCACAGCAACCTCTAGCTCTTGGGCTTAGGCAATTCTCTTGCCTCAGCCTCCCAAGTAACTGGGATTATAGGCACTCGCCACAATGCCTGGCTATTTTTTTGTTGCAGTTTGGTCGAGGCCGGGTTTGAACCTGCCACCCTCAGTGTATGGGGCTGGTGCCCTACTCACTGAGCCACAGGTGCTGCCTGTTATGAGTGTACTTTTATTGTGTGGAATAGTGTGAAATTTGTGATGCTCAATTTTAAGAATGGAAGTTTCATAAAATTGAAATTAATACACTTTTTATTTTGCATATGCATTAATTTCTGTTAGGCAAGTATCTTGAAGTAGAATTGCTGGGTCATCGGATAAGTATTACAGTTAGCTTTGTAGATAATGCTACACTGTCCTAATTTCCACTTCCAGACTTGAATTGATTACCTCCTCCATAATATTTTTCATTTTAATGTTTTTAGTGATTGTATAGAAGTGTCTCATTATGGTTTTAATTTGCATCTTTTTAATGACTAGTGAATATAAGCACCATATCATAAGTTTATTGGCCATTTGAATGTCTTTTTTAAAATTCCTTTTTATTTTCTTTGTTTGTTTGTTTGTTTGTTTTTTTTTTTTTTTGGAGACAGAATCTCATTTTGTCCGGGTAGAGTGCCATGGTGTCTTAGTTCACAGCAACCTCAAACTCTTGGGCTCAAGCAGTCCTCTTGCCTCAGCCTCCCAAGTAGCTGGGATGATAGGCACCAGCCACAACACCTAGCTATCCTTTAAATTATTTTCTAATATGTATCTGGTTTCATTTTCCATGTTTAAGTCTTTGATTCATCTAGAATATATTTTTATGTTCAAGGTACGGAACCGATTTCATTTTTTCCCAGATGTTCTAATAATGTTTGTGAATAATCTTGTCTTTTCAGTAGATACTTGAAATTCCACAATCAACATATACTGCTTTCCTGTGTATATTTTGCTTCTTCTTGTTTTTTAAACCATAAAAAAAGTCTTTTAGAGTATTTGAAAACTTGATAAAATTGTAATACTCCTCTTGAAAAAGTGTGTGTACATTTTTTTTTTCTGGTTATAGAAGATACTCAGACCTGTGAACTAACTAATTCATAGATCCATGGTCAAATCTCTCTTCCTATTTTTTAATTACGTCAAATTATTTACTTCAAGCCTCAAATTATCCCATCTATTTCTAATTTTTGTAGTCTGTTCATTTATAAAACTATGTACACTCATATTAAGTACTAATATAGTTTGGGTGGTTTTTCCTTTTTTTTTCTTTTTTTTTTTTAATAGAGACAGAGTCTCACTTTATCGCCATCAGTAGAGTGCCATGGTGTCACACAGCTTACAGCAACCTCCAGCTCGTGGGTTTAGGCGATTCTCTTGCCTTAGCCTCCTGAGCAGCTGGGACTATAGGTGCCTGCTACAATGCCTGGCTATTTTTTTGTTGCAATTTGGCTTGAACCCGCTACCCTCGGTATATGGGACCGGCGCCCTACCCTTTGAGCCACAGGCGCCACCCTGTTCTTACTTTTTATGAGATACTATTTTTTGGGGGAGTGGAGGAGATAATCTTTTTTGCCTTGGAGGTGAGTGCCATGGTGTCATAGTCATAGTTCATAGAAACCTCAAACTCTTGCGCTCGAGGTTTCTCTTGCCTCAGCTTCACGGGACTTACAGGCACCTGCTACAACACCTGGCTATTTTTAGAGACGGGGTCATGCTCTTGCTGAGGCTGGTCTCAAACTCTTGAGTTTAAGCAATTCCGCCCACCTCAGCCTCCCAGAGGCTGGGATTAAGGGCGTGAGCTCTTGCGCCCAGCTTGAGACACAGTTTCACTCTGTTGCCCAGGCTAGAGTATTGTGGCCTCAGTCTAGCTCACAGCAACCTCAAATTCCCAGGCTCAAATGGTCCTCCTGCCTCAGCCTCCTGAGTATCTGAGACTACAGGTACCTGCCATGACACTCCCCTAAGTTTTTTTTCTAATTTTTGGTTGGCTCTTGCTTTTTGCCCAGGTTGCTCAGGGTTGTTCTCGAATCCCTGAGCTCAAGCAGTCAGTCCTTCTTCCTTGGCCTCCCAAGATGCTAGGATGTGCTAGGATTACAGATGTGAGCCAGTGCCCAGTCTTGCTGTTTATTTTGAAAGGGGTCATCTCTGTCTTTACAATATTTAGAACACTTCAGGGAACAGTGGGTATTTGGTTAATCTTTTGTTTAAGGCTTACTGTTTTTTATATAAGCAAAATGAGGGTTAGAGGCTTATGTTACCACATTTTCACACATCTATAGCCTGTGCTGTGGTTCAACCCATATTTATCAAATTCCAAGTTCCATGTACTCAGTGTTCTGCATATGATGAATTGCCTCTCTTACACGATACTTCTTATACAAAAGATTGAGTAGTAGGCTATTGATTCTAAATTGTAGATAGTGTTGAATTTTAATTCTTGCACTTGAGCTTTCTACATATCTAGCCTTCATCCTATAGCGTGAGTAAGAATAGTAGACCATAGAATATGGCTTTGGGCAGGGGTGGCGAACACAAAGAGCCAAAATTTTAAACTGTGAGAGTCAGAGAGCCACACCACGCAGTGACCTGCCAAAACAGACAAACACTCACACAAAAGCATATAATTTTAACAATAATATATTAAACACATAATATA
>CAUYPK010143021.1:0-41217 GCA_963574355.1 Loris lydekkerianus
TGGTCTGTGGCCTTCTTTCCTTCTTTCATGCCTTTGCCAAATGATCTTTGCTGTGGCCCTGAAGGCACTGCCTGCCTGGTCCTATGTGACCCTGGAGGTTTGAAAAGCTGAATTATTTCCAACAGAGCAAACTCCAGGCCATCCTTTGTGATTCTACATTATAACACCATAGAAGCCCTCCCTGTTTTTACTGCCACTCACTTCATCTGTAGTCTGGTGTAAAGCTTGAGGAAGAACATGAATGCAGAAATTGGGGAGGGAGAAATTATCAAAGGAGAAATTATCTATCTGAAAGGGACAGATAGATAGATGAAATTATTTCTGGCTCGGTGCATGTAGCTCAGTGAGTGGGGCGCCAGTCACATACACCAAGGCTGGCGAGTTCGAGCCCAGCCCAGGCCTGCTAAACAACAATGACAACCACAACCAAAAAATAGCTAGGTGTGTTTGGCGCCTGTAGTCCAAGCTACTCGGGAGGCTAAGGCAAGAGAATAGCTTAAGCCCAAAAGTTTGAGGTTGCTGTGAGCTGTGACACCACAGCACTCTACCGAGAGTGACATAGTAAGACTCTGTCTTGAAAAAACATACATATATATTTCTGGTGGCGCCGGTAGCTTAGTGGCTAGGGTGCCGGCCACATATCCAAGGCTGGCAGGTTCAAACCCAGCCCGAGCCAGCTAAAACAACAATGACAACTGCAACAACAACAACAAAAAAAATAGCCCAGCATTGTGGTGGGCACCTGTAGTCCGAGATACTTGGGAGGCTAAGGCAAGAGAATCGCTTAAGCTCAAGAGTTTGAGGTTGCTGTGAAGCCACAGCACTCTACTGAGGGCAACACAGTAAGACTCTGTCCCTGAATCCCCAACAATAAAAAATAAAGAAATGAAAAAAAAAAAAAAAAACAACTCTGTCTCGAAAAAAGAAATTATTTCTGAAGTACTTTATCTTCCTATTTGGAGTCTTCTCACTGGTCCTCTGAGTATTCCCAAGATGTCAGAAAAATAATAGATTTCATTCTCAGGGAATCAGGCTCAGACCCATGGTTCAAGGGTCTGGTTTGGCTTTTGTGTCCTTGTACGTACACTCCAGAAAGGTCTAACTAAATAGGGTTGGATCAAGTAAGGAAGAGAGGGGAAAGGACCACCTCCTCAGGGAGAAGTTCTTTGGGGTGAGCTTTCTAAGCAATCTCAGGGGTGGAGGTAAAGTGGGATTTCCCAACCTGGTGATCCTTAAGACATACCCACACACACGCACTAGCTTCTAATCAAACAGCAGCTTTTACTGAGCTCTAGGTGGGACTGGCCTGGCATGGCCAGTACAGCAGGCTGCCCCCCAAGGGCCAGTCTGTGGTGTGATGGGTGATACAGAGGTGCACACATTGGGGCTGCCTTTCAGTGCTCACAGGGGTAGCTCAGATGAGAACAAACACCAGGATTCCCTGGAGACCAGAATGGCCTAGTGTGGCCATTCAGCCTCTGCTCCAGGCCCAACTGTGTCAATCTCCATGCCCTGAAGCAGTGCCTGAATCCTGGGTCTGTGGAGCACTACTGCTGTCACTGCTCTGTGGGAGAAAGATGGCCAACAACACAATCAGGATGACAAGCAGGCCACCACCCACCACCAGCCCCAAGTAGATCCGGCAACGGACGTTCTCCCAGCGCTTCTTCTGTGCCAGGGTCTTGGTTGTCTTGCTGAAGGCTGAGCTCTGTGGATACCCACAAACACAGGGTGAAGGTTAGCTGGGTCCCCACTGGCCTCAGAGCCAGCTCCTCCCAACCCTGCCCCAGCAAAGCCTGTCTCCTCCCACTTCCTTCCCATTCTATCTGTTGCCTTTCTCCATATCACCAGGCCTGGAAGCCTCCCAGCCTGCCTGCTAGTCTCGCTGGTATAAACCTTGACTTTCAGCCCTAGCTACTCAACCCCAGTTAACAATACCAGTCCTCTACCTTTAGGAAGGTCCACAGCTTCAAACCAAGGACTTCTTACTTCATGAGTCCTAAGTTACATATCTAGGATAGGGGTGCCTCAGGAAATCTGGAAGTCCCACATTGGCCTTCAGGAAGGCCCAGCCAGCCCCTCCAAGGTCCTGGAGACCCTTAGCTCAGCCTAAGAGCTCCCTTTGAGGAGCAGTGTATTCCTCCTTTGAAGAGTACCAAGCCTCCCCGCATCCACCCCCCACACCTCCTCATCTCACACCATGTCCAAGAGTTGGTCTGAACGCTGCTCCAGCTCTGCCAGCTTCCCATCACGCTCCAGGACCTTGTCAAAGTTGTTGAGCATGATTTCCGTCACCTCATTCGCCTGCTGCTGGCACCGCTCCAACTCTTTCCCTGCCTGGACGCCAAGCCTGAGGTCAGGGCACCTGGCCCTGAGACCTAGAAGCCCCCTGCCCCTTTCCCCCACCAAGCATGGGAACAGCATGTAAGTAACATCATCCTTCATGTAAGAGATATAAAGACACAATGTGTGTGAAGTGAAAGGCTGCCTTCTGGGTGAGTGTGATGCACCTTTGGGGTCACAGGTGCCTCCCCTTCCCCATCAAGGCAGGGCCTAGATCAGCCCTGGCTTTAGGCATCTCACCATCCCTTAAGCTTCCCCTGGGTGGGATCTTCCCAGGACCCCACCCTCCCATAAACCAGACACTTTACTCACCTGCTCCAAGATGGTCTCCACCCCATGCACCCCTTCCCTGAGGCTTCCCACTTACCTAAGGAGGCAGCAAAAGAATAGGGAACCAACCTACTTGTCCAGAAGCCAGACAGGGAGGAGATCCACCCCACAAGGCTATTTTTTCTAAGAGACAGAGTCTTAGCCCAGCTCAGGCCTTTAATCCCAGCACTCTGAGAGGCTTGGTGGTTTGCTTGAGCTCAGGAGTTTGAGACCAGCCTGAGTTAAGAGCAAGACCCTGTCTCTACTAAAAATAGAAAAACTGCCAGGTTTTGTGCTGGGCACTTCTAGCTCCAGCTACTCAGAAGGCTGAGGCAAGAGGATTACTTGAGCCCAGAAATTAGAGGTTGCCGTGAGCTATGATGTCACCACACTCTAGCCTAGGGCAATAGAGTAAGACTCTGTCTCAAAAAAAAAAAGACAAACTTGCTCTCCAATCCAGGCTGATGTACAGTGTATAATCATAGCTCACTGCAGCCTCAAATTCCTGGGCTCAAGTAATCCTCCTAGCCTCTCAATTAGCTAGGACTACAGACACACACTAATTTCTTTTAAAAAATTTTTTTTATAGGCTGGGCATGGTGGCTCATGGTTGTAATCCTAGCACTTGGGAGGCCAAGGTGGGTGACTGCCTGAGCTCATAAGTTTGAGACCAGCCTGAGCTAGAGTGAGACCTCATCTCTAAAAATAGCCAGGTGGTGGCTGGGCACCCATAGCTCAGTGGTTAGACACTGGTCACATACCTTGGGGCTGGCGGGTTCGAAGCAGGCCCAGGGCTACTAAACAACAACGACAAGTGCAACAAGAAAATAGCCGGGCATTGTGGCGGGCACTGGTAGTCCCAATTACTTGGTAGGCTGAAGCAAAAGAATCGCTTAAGCCCAAGAGTTTGAGGTTGCTGTGAGCTGTGATGTGACAATACTCTACAGAGGGCGACAGAGTGAGACTCTGTCTCAAAAAATAGATAAATAATTAGGGTGGCACCTGTGGCTCAAGGAGTAGGGCACTGGCCCCATATACCAGAGGTGGTGTGTTCAAACCCAGCCCCCCCAGGCTCGGCGCCTGTGGCTCAAGTGGCTAAGGCGCCAGCCACATACACCTGAGCTGGCGGGTTCAAATCCAGCCCGGGCCTGCCAAACAACAATGATGGCTGCAACCAAAAAAATAATAGCCAGGCATTGAGGCAGGCGCCTATATTCCCAGCTACTTGTGAGGCGGAGACAGGAGACTCGCCTGAGCCCAGGAGTTGGAGGTTGCTGTGAGCTATGATGCCACAGCACTCTACCCAGGGCAACAGCTTGAGGTTGCCTCAAAAAAAAAAAACCCAGCCCCCACCAAGAACTGCAAAAAAAAAAGAAGGACACTAGGCATTGTCTAAAAATAATTAAAAATAGCCAGGCATTCTAGTAGGCTCCTATAATCCCAGCTACTCAGGAGGCTGAGGCAAGAGAATGGCTTTGAGCCCAAGAGTTTGGGGTTGCTGTGAGCTATGATATGACAGCACTCTACAGAGGGCAACAGAGTGAGACTCTGGCTCAAAAAAAAAAAAAGAAGTCTTTAGAGAAGGGGTCTTACTACATTATTTGACTCAGACTCCTTTCAAACTCCTGGCCTCAATGGATCCTCCTACCTCCTGAGTAGTCGGGACTACAGGTGTGAATCGCCCTGCCTGGCCTAGAAAGGTAATTTTGGACCATCATATGTCATAGTCTCTGCTTAACATCCCCTCCCCAAACTGAGAAGTTTTGAAGTTCCCTCCTCAGGCTTCTTTCTCCCAGACTAATCATGTTCACTGAATCAGTGCCCTAAATTCCCTCAGCCATCCTGGCCTCTGACCCCTTGCTTCTACTTTCTACTCAGTCATGGTCTTCACCAGAGGCCAAGTCACCGAGATGAGACCAACCCTTGGATTTCCTAGCCTGGACAAGA
This sequence comes from Loris lydekkerianus, assembly GCA_963574355.1. Lineage (NCBI taxonomy): Eukaryota > Metazoa > Chordata > Mammalia > Primates > Lorisidae > Loris > Loris lydekkerianus. Next base: position 4,600 of record CAUYPK010143021.1, read on the forward strand.
GCCTCACCTAACAAACCCCAGCTCATTTCAGAGGACTGGGAAGGGAGGTACAGGGTGCAAGCAAGGGGAGGTTAAAAAGACAGGAGAGATGGGCGGAGCCTGTGGCTCAGTGGGTAGGGTGCCAACCCCATATACGGAGGGTGGCAGGTTTAAACCTGGCCCCGGCCAAACTGCAACAAGAAAAATAGCCAGGTGTTATGGCGGGCACCTGTAGTCCCAGCTACTCGGGAGGCTGAGGCAAGAGAATTGCCTAAGCCCAGGAGTTGGAAGTTGCTGTAACACCATGGCACTCTACTGAAGGTGATAAAGTGAGACTGTCTCTAAAAAAAAAAAAAAAAAGATGAAGAAAACAGGAGAGAGAGAAAGTCTGGATCATGAGCAAAAAGAGCACGGGGCCTTGGGTAAATGTGACAGAGAGAGACTCAGAGCAGGTGGCCCAGGTGTGAGCTGGAGGCCCAGGGCAGGTCCAGGGACATTTCAGGGAGATGAATACCAGCAGATTAGTAAACCACAGCAACTCCCTGCTCTCAGCCTACTCTCCCACAGCCCATCCCTGTTCTCTTCTCCTCACAGAAAAGAAGCCACGTTTCCTTTCCTGCCAGCCCACATCACCCATTGTCTGCAGTAGACATTTTGGCACTTGACTGAATTCCACTTAAAACCAGAAAACTTAAGTATTGCAAGGGATCTGGCAATAACAGAGCACCACTTCCTACTCAGCCAAGAATCCTCCTTTTGGCTTCTGCAGCTGCCTTCCACTCAGCCTCCAAGCATTCCCAGTGTGTGAGTCCTCTCTCCCCAACTGGACCACAAACTCCTAGATGGAGGGCGGGGATCACTGCCCTCCCTCCCTCCACCACAATCCCAGGAGACCAGGAGGGCAGAATAGTGCTGACCACTGCAAGAACTCAGTGAGTAAGTTAATTGCATTATAGCCTATCCAAAAGCAATTCTTAAGAGATGTTCTCCCAGTATGTTTATCTAACCCAGCAGGAGTTTCAAGGGGTAGGCATTCGAAACCCAAATAGTTCAATATTTACCCATGAGCTAGAAAAGCAATGTACTGTGAGAGGGGGCAGGCAAACCAGTGTAGGGGAGATTACACACCCAGGCCAGGGGCAACAGGAACTGGAGAACACAGAGGAATGATGAAAAGAGTAGCAAGGCTGTACTCTTTCTACTGCTTCCTGTGTCAAGCATCACCACTACTATTATTACCACTATAGCATTCAACAAGGCTCCATTATTCAGCCCTTGACCTTCCCAACATTCAAATTGCTTAAGGTAAAAACTTGAGAAAGGACAAAGATTTGAAAATGAGAATCATTGCTAGAGATTGCTAAAATGCTGGATATTGTCTTTCTTTCTTTCTTTCTTTCTTTTTCTTTCTTTCTTTTTTTTTTTTTTTTCTATTCTAAACTCTACAGCTGTTGTTATCTTGTGCTCCAACAAGGGGTGATATTAGGTCACATTCTCTGGAAAGCTGACTGTGTCTCCAACTGTAATCAGGACCAGGCCTGCTGGAGCCAAGATGGTCACAGGCCTAAAAGAACATATCTGTTCCAGGAAACACAGAGCCTTCAGACCCTCCTGGGGTGAGTATCTGTCCCTCCTGGGCTCCACTCCACCAGAGGAAAAAGGGCACTGACTATGTGCACAGGTCTCTGTTAGGACCACAACTGGCACCAGGGAAATGTGGAAGGAGATAAACAACTGGAGGGCAAGGGCCATGCTGCATTGTGCCACAGTGTAACCGAGCAGAGTGTCTGGCTGGACAGTAATGTGATAAACAGTTTCCGAATGAATTGTGCCTATTCTGAAAGAGATCATTCTGCCACCTAGAAAAAGACATATATGATACAATTAGACACAATTATCACTGTGTGATACAGGGGGTAAGTGCTACAGCCGGCCACAGAGAGGCTACTGTTGGAAGGGTGAGAATGTGACTGTGATTCCTTGAGGGATGGTGTGGAGCTGGGCCATACCAGCACTGAGAGATAGGGACACACACTGACAGCTGTCACTACAGATCAGGCAGCAGGTAAATGTAGAGGGGCTGGAAAAGGCAGGAAAAGTCAAGTACAGGAGACTAGTTCCAAGGAAGCTACAAGACTTAAGAGCTAGTGCAGGTTTTTGAGCCCAGGGCAACAGCACAGAAGTGCTTACTGGTGGTAAACAGGCATGGATGGATCAAAGTGAGAAAAGTCAGGGCAAAAAGGGCAGGCCAGAAGGGGTGGAGAAGTGCCATTAGCAAGGATGTAAGGAGATGCCTACCAGGCTAAGGTCAGCGGGTAGCAGAGAGCTTAGAGAGAGGGGAAGAGTGGATAAAGGAGGCATTTGTGAGACCTGAGAGGCCAGGGGCCTGCAGGGCTTGAGGTTTTGAGCCTGGGTGACAGGAAAACGGTTGTGTCATTGCCAGAGGGTAGCAGTTCCACAGGAAATGTTCTTGACAGACCATAACCCTCTATGCAGAATAAGCCTTCCACAACACTCTAATCTCCTGTTGGGTTTTTCCAAGTTCAATACCCTTGCTTCCTCCTTTGAAAACATAACTATTGGTCAGATGCAGTGGCTCACAACTGTAATCCCAGCACTTTGGGGGGCAGAGGAGGGAGGATTGCTTGACCCTAGGAGTTTGAGACCAGCCTGGGCAATGGAGTGAGATCCCGTCTCTACAAAATCTGTAAAATTAGTTGGCATAGTGACTAATGCCTGTAGTCCCAGCTTCAGGGGACTGAGGTGTAAGAATTGCTTGAGTCCAGGAGTCCAAGGTTACAGTAAGCTCTGACTATGCCACAGCACTGTAACCTGTGCAACAGAGTAAGACCCTGTCTACAAAAAAAGAGAAAGAAAAGAAAGAAAGGAAAGAAAGAAAGAAAGACTCTTAAAAACCCTCCTTGTCATCTCCTTGTCTCCCCTTCCCTGTCAGAGGGGTGGGTGCCAGCAGCTGTGTTTCCCCTCCTTCCTAGGCCATCACTGGCTTTGCAGTGGATACCTCTGCTTATTTAAATCCTGCATCTGCTGCTCCCCAGCCGAGTGACTGAGACTGAGGATGTGGCCTTCCTGACCTTCCACTTCCTCATCTGTAAAGTGGTGATAATAATAATATCTAACTCATAATGTTAACTAAGGATTATTTAGTAATTATAAATAAAAAGCTTAGAATAATGCCTGACACATAATAAATGCTCAATAAGTAAGAACTATTATTATTGACATAGTCCAAATTTCCCTAGTTCTTGTTCTTGGGGGGGGGGGGAGATTTAGCTGTTAGATCTCAAGAACTATATAATACTTATGGCCAATAAAACCTCTTAGTTTTATAAAATGTACAGCCAACCAAGGTTTTCCCTCTTGCAAACTCGTGCACTTAGTTGTTTCTAATCTAAATACAGAAATTTGCACAGGCCTGGGGTGACTGGCATCTAGTTTACGTTTATCAGGCCCTGCGGGCTGTTGAGAAGATTCTGCATCTTGAGCAATAATAACAGCCACCATCCAGTGGATACATACTCTGAGCTAAGCTCTATGCTGCTAGCTGTCCAGTCAGTCTATGTCATTTAATCCTCACAACAACGCACTGAAGACAGTACTATTATCCCAATTTTATAGGAAACTTTGGCCCAGAGGTATTAAATCACCAGTCCACGTCATAGAGCCAGTGAGTAGAAGATCTGGGAGTGGAGCCAAACCTGGCCTCCAGACATCACATTCTTAACCTCTGCGCTAAATTAGATGCAGGTAGAGGTAAAACCCCTGTGCTAAATTAGATGTCAGTGCTTTCACTGGCTGGCTAAAGACCCATCCACTCTCTTTGTGCCACCAACTCAACTTGTGTACATATAAGGGAGGCCTGTACCTCAAAACACACATTTCCTTTGGATCTACAAGATGAATAAATTCAAGTAATCACTCATTCAGTTTCCATCTTTACCACTGTTGCTTTGTTCCTACTCTTTGTTCCATGTATCCCCTATACATGTTATCATGACTAGAACAAAGAAAATGCTTAAGAAGTCTTTGCTGATGAAATGAGTCACAGAGAAGGGAAGAGAAGGATCAGGTAAAAAAAGGGAATGGGAGAAAGGAAGGGAAAGAACTGAAGAGAGAAAAAGGGGCAAGAGTAAAAGACAAGAGAGAAGGATAGGTTTAGAAGAGTGAGTGGAAGAGAGTGAGCAATATACCCTCCCAAGGCTCGAATCCACTATGTGCCTCAAATGTATCTGTGAGAGTCTCTCTCTCACACACACACACACACACACACACACACAAACATACATACATTGGCAATAGGGTCTTGTTATATCATCCAGGCTAGAGTGCAGTGACACGATTATAGCTCACTGCAGCCTAGAACTCCTGGACTCAAGAATCCTTCCACCTTGGCCTCCTTAAAGTGCTAGAGTTGCAGATGTAAGCCACCAGGCCCAGCCAGCCCTAATAAATTATCCTGGCTTCAGATTTCATTTCAAGAATTCCCTCTTGGGCGGCACCTGTGACTCAGTGGGTAGGGCACCAGCCCCATATACCGAGGGTGGCAGGTTCAAACCCAGCCCTGGCCTAGCTGCGACAAAAACTAGCTGGGCATTGTGGCAGGCGCCTGTAGTCCCAGCTACTTGGGAGGGCTGAGGCAAGAGAATCACTTAAGCCCAAGAGTTTGAGGTTGCTGTGAGCTATGACGCCACAATACTCTACCAAGGGTAATAAAGTGAGACTCTGTCTCTAAAAAAAAAAAGAAAGAAAAGAATTCCCTCTTCTCTCCAAAAGCTAAGTGCCAGCTGAACCCCTAACGCTGCCTGATCCCTTGCTTTGAAATGGGCTCTAGAATCTGTCCGTCCTCAGAATCTCCCTCAGTTTCCTGGAGTGGCTTCGGAGCTCACTGCTACCTTCCTGCCCCACTTCCTCTTCCTGCCCCCAGTTCCCAGGAGAAGAGGCTGTCCAGGAGTCTAGGCATTCAGGCGTCCTTGTGATCCCTAACCAGGCCACATCCATCACACCTCAGTCATTTCTCCAAGACAGAATCTTAAAGTGCCAAACCTGTTTCCTGACCAACCCATCTTCCCAGGAGCCCAATGAAAGGGGAAACTGGCACCAGCTGTTCCTGACACTTTTGCTTTGGAGATGGCTGAGAACAGAGGCCATAGTCTGCAGCAGGAGTGGGAGTGACTCAACTTCAGGAATGTGTCACTAGGTAGAGGTTGGGAGGGAGTCAGGCCTGTGCCACACTGATAACTTCAGTGGAACTTTTACAGTAAATATCTGCCTTTCTCCTTCATCAGGGGAAGGAGTTTCTCTCCAACAGCCTGCCGTGAGGGCTGGAATGGCCTCTGCCACCCCGTCTGCTCAGGTTTCCGATTCCTGGGCCAGGCTTGGCTCCTCACAGCTGCGGGAAAGGCTGAAAAGGTCATCACGTTACCTACCACTTCTTAGCACTGGCTTCTGAGTGCCAAGCAGGTCTTCTCTGCCATTGTATCTCCTTTAACCTCACAATGACCCATGGCAGGTACTGCTGGCCCCACTTCACAGATACGGAAAAGGAGGCTCAAGGAGGTTAAGTGACTGTGCCGGGTCAGAGAGCCAGGATCCCACCCCGAGCATGACCCCAGAGCCAGTGTTCGAACCTCCTTGCTCCAGGAGAATGGGAAACCCGAGCCCCGCTCCCTCCGCCCGGCAGCCTGGATGGGGCGCACGCCTCCCTATCCCTCCCTGCGCAGAGCGGAGGGTCCGCCCGCGTCCCGCTGCCACCTGGGGCAGGTCGGACTCGTGCCGGCCAGGGAACGCCCCCGCCCTCGGACTTCGGACTCCTCTCTCCTACGCGCCACGCTCGCCCTCTGCCCTTCGCCGCACGGACTGGCCAGCCCCGCCTGGGCCCTCACCATCGCCGCTGTCACCGCCTCGCCGGCTCTGCCTCCTCTGCCCCAGCGGCCGCAGTGCCAAGGGCCGGGAAGGAAGCGGAGGGGCGGGGCGGGGCGGGCCGAGGGCGAGGGCGGGGGGCGCTCCTTCCGCGAACGGCGACCCGGACCGAGTCAAATCGAAAGCGATCGGCGACAGAGACTGGGGTCCTTGGGGAGTCTCCTCTCCGGCCGCCGAAGCCCGACTTGGGATGACACCCTCAGCCTGGTGAACTTACACCGGACCAGCGTGCCGCCAGGTCTGCACGCCGGCCACATCTGGGGGCCTAATCTAGGAGATGGGCACGAAGGGATGGGCGCTGTAGACCTCACAGGGGCTACGCGGAGAAGAGAGGATTGGGAGGTTTCATTATTCAACAAACATCTCTATGAATGCCGTTGTCGGGCACTGCGCTAGGTGCCGGAGACGCCACAAACAAGATGTAGGGTCTTTGACACCTCATGGGTGCATCTTCCCCAGAACCAAAAACAGGCCCCCCAAAGTTCTGAAACTAAAGGGAAGTAGTGGTTGCACAACCGTCAGAATACATACTCACAGAATTGTACATTTTAAAACAAAACGGTATGTTATAAAAATTTCACCTCAATTCAAAAAGGAAGCAATTCCCATGGGCAAGATGCTAGCTTTAGCTTGTCTGTATTTCTCTCCTCAAATGAGAGCAAGTGCACTTCTGCCCTGGGGTGAACCTGCTCTTTTTCTTCTTCTTTTTTTTTTTTAATTTATTTAGTTGTTGTTGTAGTTTGGCTGGGGCTGTGTTTGAACCCACCACCCTCAGTATATGGGGCTGGTGCCCTACTCACTGAACCACAGGCGCCACCCCTGAACCTGCTCTTCAAACAGACCATAGAGGAGGCTGGTGTATCTGTCACACTCCAGAGCCTGCCTGAGCTGACTCCACTCCATCTTCCTTTATCTGTGCTTCAAAGAAACCACCAGCCACCTGTTCCCCACCTACTCCACGCCATCCCCAACATCTCAAATGAGGCTCCTCTTCACCAAGGGGGCTGAGGGCTTCCCTTCCTGGGGCTAGCCTCTGTGGGCACGGAAGTCCCAGAACAACAGAGGTTCTCAGACCTTCATGCCTACCCTGGACATCCTGGGTCCCAAGGAAAAGACTTCACTTCAATTTCTTAGACTTTGAGTGGACTGAGGAGAGAGAGAGGATAGATAAAGTTAGGGTAAAAACTATCCTGAGGATTTTTTTTTGTGTTTTCATCCTCTCTCCCCAAGTTTCAGAGCATGATTCTAAAATCTGATTAGGAAATCATGGATTCCAGTATCCAGTCTAGTTCCAAATCCTGCCCCCCAACCCTTCTCCTTCCCTACTTCCTCCCAACAACAGGTTGTTTCCAATTCTGGAGAGCTTATGGAAGCAAGAGGGATGGAAGCTTATGGAAGAAAGAGCAATGATAAGAACCCTTCCCACAAACCAGGCAGACCCGGCCCTGGAAAGACTGACAATAATGGTGGAACCTGGTGGGGAGGAGGGAGGCCTAAAGACAGAGAGGCTCTTTGTGCATAGAGGGGAAGGAAGACCACAGCCCTGTCCTGTGACACTGACGATGCTCAGCCATGGGATGCAGGCAAGAGATGCTCACTCCCTCAGAGGCCTTGCTAGGTCCCAAAGGGCAGGGGCAGAGAAAAGACAAACAGAACATGCAAAAACACAATAAAAGGAAAAGCAGTCCAGTTCCTCCAGCCCTCAGCTCTAGACTACAACAGGGTCATAAAAGAGAGATGGCTGTGTGGAAGAAGCAAGAGGCCTTCAACCAGCTCCTAAACGTTCTGTCCAAGTAGACTTCATGTCTCAGCTAATACCTCCACAAGAAGAGTAGTAACAAGACCCAAGGGGGGACATTTAAAAATCTTGCATACTGGGGGAGGCGCCTGTGGCTCAAAGGAGTAGGGTACCAGTCCCATATGCCAGAGGTGGCGGGTTCAAACCCAGCCCTGGCCAAAAACTGCAAAAAATAAAAATAAAATAAATAAAATAAAAATCTTGCATACTATCCTAAAATGCTGTGAAGGGACTGGAAACAGTGGTTCACATCTATAATCCCAGCACTTAGGGAAGCCAAAGCAGGAGAATCACTTGTGACTAAGAGACTGACAACAGCTTGGGCAACACAGCAAGAGCCTGTCTCTACAGAAATTAAAAAATTGACTAGTAACTGAAGTCCCACTTACTCAGAAGGCTAAGGCAGGACAATCACTCAAGCCCAGGAGTTTGAGCCTGTAGTGAGCTAGGATAACACTATTGCACTCCAGGCTTTGTGACAGAATGAGACACTATTATTAATTTTTAAAAATCACTATGAAAGTTTTGAATTTTCTATATTCCAAGGACCCTCCCCAAAAACTCTTATTCTTGAGTCCCATGATAATGAATAGAAAAAGGAGGAATAATCTTTATTTTCCAAACATATACTCTCCTTTGACAACATGGGTTTCAGATGGGAGAATCTCAGCCAGAAGTCTTCAAGGAACAAAGAAATAGAAAAGCCAAAGGCAAAATGGAAAGAAAGAAAATGCCTCTTACACATAAGGATACTGAAAGGTCTTTATTGTCCACTAGCCACCAACTGTTTCCCAGTCTCATGCTGGGCCCTCTGGGTCTCTCCAACCCACTCTAAGGACCGGTAAAATGCAACCACAGTTCAGCTCTCTCTTTCTGGGGAACTAAGGTACTCGGGAATACAACATGGCAGTGGGGCCTCAGGGTGAGGGGCAGGAGGACCTAGCAGCATTCCCTATGGAGGAAGACAGGAGAGAGGGCCCCTCTTAGTACCCATTATGAGGGGTTGCCACCAAAGAGAAGGGGGAACGGGACACCCTAAGTTACTTAATGGATGACTCCAGTGGCAAAGAGCACGATGAAGAGGATGATGACAAAAACAATCACACAGATGAGGACGATCATCTTCACATTTTTCCACCACAACTTCCGAGCCACCTTCTGTGATGTCGTCTTGAAGTGCTCCGACTGTTGGGGATAAGATAGAGACAATGACCCATTGGCTCCTCCCACTGAAACAGGGTAAATAGAGCCCCACAAACCATAGGTATGCCGTACATCTAAGTGTTTACATTAGAAGATGAGGTCACAGGGTGGCCCCTGTCGCTCAAGGAGTGGGGCGTCGGCCCCATATACCGGGGGTGGCGGGTTCGAACCCAACCCAGGCAAAACTGCAAAACTGCAAAAAAAAAAAAATGAGGTCATGGAGGTGCCTGTGGCTCAGTGAGTAGGGTGCTGGCCCCTTATACCGAGGTGGTGAGTTCAAACCCAGCCTGGCCAAACTGCAACAAAAAAATAGCTGGGTGTTGTGGTAGGTGCCTATAGTCCCAGCTACTCAGGAGGCTGAGGCAAGAGAATCGCCTAAGCTGAAGAGCTGGAGGTTGCTGTGAGCTGTGACGCCATGGCACTCTACCGAGGGTGACAAAATAAGACTATCTAAAAAAAAAAAAAAAAAAAAAAATGAGGTCACAAACTGTTAAATAAAAGATGCTCTATCCACCTACCTTGACAAATATACTTTCCTAACAATCTGGAGGGCCAGGTTCAAATTTAGAATTCTTGGGCTTCTGAGAGATCTCCACTTGAATGTGACTAGGGGTCCCCTTTCTTTTCTTATCCCTGCACTGTCATGCACACTGAGGGGTCTTTTACACATGCTTGTATCCTAAACTTTGATACTAGCAGCACAATCTGCCTTAGGAGGGCAGACCCTGGGGCCAAGGAGTGCAGGCTCCATGGTGGGCACATCTCCTGCCTCTAAGACTCCTTGCTAGAGGAGGGACCAGGACCTTACAGGGGGTTGAAAGTGAGGAAACTATTCCTCCTCCCCCCACAACTGAAGTTGTAGACACTAAGTTTCCCTGGGTCACACTCCCCAGATTAAGCTGCAGAAAGAGGCACTAAGTCCTAGGGAGACAAAATAATGGTACCCATGGCTGGGCACAGTGGCTCATGCCTGTAATCTTTTTTTTTTTTTTTTTTTTTATAGAGACAGAGTTCTACCCTATGCCCTGAGCAGAGTGCGATGGCGTCATAGCTCACTGCAACTTCAGACTCAGGCTGTGGGTATCCTGCTGCCTCAGTCTCCAAAGCTGCTGGGATTACAGGTACTTGCTGTAGCACCCAGCTGGGTTTTTCAATTTTTTTCATGAGTCGGGGTCTCACTCTTGCTCAGACAAGCCTCGAACTCCTGAGCTCAAGCAATCCTCCCACCTCAGCCTCCCACAGTGCTGGGATGTAATCATGCCATCACGCCCAGCTCACACCTATAATCCTAGCATTCTGGGAGGCCGAGGCCAGTGGATTGCTTGAGCTCACAAGTTCAAGACCAGCCTGAGCAAAAGTGAAACCCTCATCTCTACCAAAAATAGAAAAACTGAGTAAGAGGATCGCTTGAGCCCAAGAGTTGGAGGTTGCTCTGAGCTCTGATGCCACGGCACTCTACCCAAGGTGACAGCCTGAGACTCTGTCTCAAAAAACAGCAACAACAAAAACCTGGTTTTGCGCCTGTAGCCCAGTGGCTAGGGCACCAGCCACATACACTGGAACTGGTAGGTTTGAATCCAGCCCAGGCCTGCCAAACAATGACAACCACAACCAAAAAATAGCCAGGCATTGTGGTGGGCGCCTGTAGTCCCAGCTACTTGGGAGGCTGAGGCAAGAGAATCACTTAAGCCCAAGAGTTTGAGGTTGCTGTGAGCTGTGATGCTACCGCACTCTACTGAGGGCGACATAGTGAGACTCTGTCTCAAAAACAAAAAATAAACAAAAAAAACAGTGGCATCTTTTCTTCCTCCCCCCACAAGCCCCAGTCACTGGATCCATCTTCTGGGCTCCAATACCAATCAGTGGAGCACAGCAGATTCAGAAATGGGGAGTCAGCTCATATCAGCCCCCTAAACAGGTGAAAGGCAACAGAAATGGCAGACTTCTATCCCTTCTGTTCATTTTGCCCCACCAAAAATAATTTTCTTCCTCCCAACAATTCTCCCTCCTCTTCCTCCATCCTCCAGTGGGCTCCCTGTCTCACTGTGGCTTCCAGATCCTCTGTCTTGTTGCGGAGATGGTCCAAATTTTCTCCTCGGGCCAGGATCCGCTCCACATTCTGGGTCATGATATTCTTGACTCCTTCCACCTGACTCTGCAGGTTCCGTACACGATCATTTCCTCCGCCTTCACTGGCTTCCTCCTGAGCAGCAGCAACACATGGGTTAATGACACCAAATGGTAGAGGAAGGAGAAACTCAACCTCAGAGACCAAGGGAGAATAAGACCTAAGGTGGACTTCAGCCATTTGCAGTGCTTAAGTTATTTATAAAGAGGATGTTTTCATGTTTTATTCCTATAATAAAAAATATATACATGTGTAAGCCCTAGAAGGTGAGATCTGATGCTAAACACACCAGATTAAACTTCTTTTTGGATTCTCAGGACCTCTGATCAGGAAAAGCAGTATCATGCTGAATCTCAAACTCCACCGCTTCCTTGCTCCTCAGAAAGCCTCACAGAAGACAGCAGGGCCAGCAGCTCACAATATTCCCTTCCAGTGCAGAGCCCATCACTATTTACCAATGTCCAGAACCAGCATCCTTTCCTGAGCCCACTAGATCTTCATTACAAGTGTCTATACCGGCCAACAGAACACCCTCAGGTATCCCCAAGCATCTCCGTCTCCAAGACAGCTGCTGAAGAGGGGCTCTGGCTGCTGGCCTTCCTGAGCAATCTAACTGTAGTTTCACTGCTGTGCAACTGGTGACCAAGTTCCCCGCAAGGCCCCCTGAGACGTTGAGCTGCACACTTCTGCTTTCCCTACCACTTGGTACCAGCCTCAGGCACCAAACCACTGCCGGGGGATGCCAATATTAAATAAAACACCCGCTTGGGTGTGGGAGTGGGGAAATGGAGGACAAGTCCTCTCTGGGTAATGCCCCATCTAGGAGGCTTCATGATAAGGTTTTTGAACAAGGAGGGAAAAACATTATGAAGCTCCTCCCTCCCTGACCCACTGGGCCTCTAGGGGTGAGGGTCAAAATTAGATTATCACAGAGAACCAACTTCTGGTTTATTCCTCACTTTAATGGAGAAGGGGCTGATTCCTTGGATTCAGTGGACAGACAAATCCTTCAGGTTTCCGTATGGGGCTGAAGTGAAAGGCCCAGGGGGAGAGCTTGAGCTGCTTGTCTGGAATCCGAGCTGGGAACAGCAGAGGCGCTGCGGTGCCGGGTAGGGTCACAATACCCAGTTCAGGCACGGCCAGAGGAGAAGGTGGAAGGTGGCGTAACAACTCTTTCCTTGGAATTCAGACCCCCCACCCCCACCCCTACTGGAGCCCTGGTCCTGGCCAGCACAGAGGGCAGGGGAGGGAGGCGGTAGAAAAGGAATAGGAACCGGCTCTGGACGGCTCAGGGCTATTTGCAGCCCAGTTGTCAAAGAAGAGAGGCCACAGGCAGCCCTCTAACTTTACCACTCATTCTTCTTTCCCGGCACAGCCAACCTCCAGTCGGACCCCCCCTCTGGCTCCTCTTTAAATCAGCCCTTTCCTAGTTCCCAGTTCACTCACCATTCCTCCCAGCAGCTCAGGCCTGTCAGCAGCTGAACTTGCTTAGTCTATTTCCTCCCCAGCCGCCAGCGTTCACTTCCTGCTTGCTCCAACTTTCAGCCTGGCCCTGCCCACCTCGCATACCCAGCTGCCGCAGCCACACCTCCTGCAGGTTCCCCTAGGTAGGTAGGCACCCTCGCAGTAGCCTCCCAAACAGGGACTTACACTTAAAGCAACAGGGCTCCCTGGCGCCAAAAGTCTTCTAACTTGTCTGGAATGAGAAAAGAAAGATCAGGCAGCCCTCCTAGGTTTCCTGAGGCTGGACCTCCTGATCTAGAAGGGGAGTTGTTACCTTTTATATCTTGAATCTCTAATTCCAGTTTCTAGAGACCAAGATCAATCATACAAAGGGTGGGACAAGGTTTGGCACCTGTAGCACAGTGGTTACAGCGCCAGCCACATACACCGAGGCTGGCAGGTTCAAACCCAACCTGGGCTAACTAAACAACAATGACAACTGCAACAACAATAACAACAACAAAATAGCTGGGCATTGTGGTGGGCACCTGTTGTCCCAGATATTTGGAAGGCTGAGGCAAGAAAATCACTTAAGCCCAAGAGTTGGAGGTTGCTGTGAGCTGTTGAGCTGTCATGCCATGGCACTCTACCCAGGGCGACATAGTGAGACTCTGTCAAAAAAAAAAAAAAAAAAAAAAATGGGTGGGACAATTAAGTTCATGAACTCATCCTGGAAGAGGTGTTCCGTACCATCCGGCTGAATATCCCTATAGTTACCTTTGAAGCACTCCCCTTAGGAAGCTATGCAACAATGCCAGGGCCTAGGCCACCCTTCAAAGCACTTTTTTGTTTGTTTTTGAGACAGAGTCTTACTTTGTTGCCCTTAGTAGAGTGCTGTGGCGTCACAGCTCTCAGCCACCTCAAAGTCTGACAAGATTCTCTTGCTTCAGCCTCCCAAGTAGCTGAAACTACAGGTGCCTGCCACAACGCCCAGCTATTTTTAGAGATGAGATCTCACTCTGGCTCAGGCTGGTCTTGAACCTGTGACCTCAGGCAATACACCTGCCTTGCACTTCCAAGTGCTGTGATTACAGGTGTGAGCCATCATGCCCAGTCCCCTTCAAAGCACTTTTGGAACTCTTTCTGGAATGCCCATCAAAGCTGCAATTGTATTACCCTTGATGTCCTGAATGTCGCCACCTCTATGGTACATATTTTTATCTATAATTAAAAAAAATAAAATTAAAAAAAATAAATAAAATAAATCTATGCCAAAAAAAAAAAGTCTTCCTTTCAATATTTCCTTTATCTTCCGGTAAAGAAAAAAATCATTGGGAACCAGATCAGGTGAATAGGGAAGGTGTTCCAATACAGTCATTTGTTTACTAGCTAAAAATTCCCTCACACTCAGTGCCTTGTGAGCCGGTGCATTGTTGTGATGAAAAAGCCATGAGTTGTTGGCCAAGATTTTCAGTTAAAGTTTTCCTGTCTCTCTATTGATATTGACTTGGTTTGCTATGCTTCTCACAGTCAGCCGATGATTTTGACTCACAGTGTGAGGAATTTTTGCGATGTTTGTGTCAGTTCTGCTCATTACTGGCTTCCCTGACCTCTCTTCATCAATAACATATCCTCTCCGCTAAGAAAAATGTTTAATCCATTTGTATACTGCCATTTTTTTCATGGCATTATTGCCTTAAACTTGGACTAATACATCCCTGATTTCATTCCCACCATTGCCAAGTTTTTTTTGTTGTTGTTATCTGCTTTTTATTGTTGGGGATTCATTGCCACTGTTGCCAAGTTTGATAAGAAATTTACAGCCAGTGCAGTGATTCACATCTGTAATCCTATCACTGTAGGCGGCCAAGGTGGGTGAATTGCTCAGCCTGAGCAAGAGCAAGACCCCGTCACTACTAAAACATAGAAAAATTAATCGGGCGTTGTGACAAGTAGTTCCAGCTACTCAGCAGGCTGAGGCAAAAGGATCTCTTGAGACCAAGAGTTTGAGGTTGCTGTAAGCTATGTCACCATAGGGCATTCTACCCAGGGTGGTAGAGTAAGATTCTGTCTCAAAAGAAAAAATAAAGAAAAAGAAATTTACAAATGTTGTTAGTTGCTCTAATTCAAGCTCCCACTAATTCACGCTCTGACATTCTCTCTATGGCACACAAAAGCATGGAACAACAGTAATAAATGCAACTCAACAAGATGTTGCCACACGTCAACATAAACACAACTGTGAGGCAGTGATATACCAAGGTTATGAACCCTTACCAAATTGTTTTTACAGTGCTGCTAATGTAAGCACACAGGGGTAGTTTGCAAATTAATTGTCAGATTGTGTAAGCACCTGCCAGGCCTAGTTCACATGCAAACAGGATACAGACCTAAGGAGGCACCTGTGGATCAAAGCAGTAGGGCGCCGGCCCCATATACCAGAGGTGGCAGGTTCAAACTCAGCCCCAAACTGCACACACACAAAAAAAGAATGCAGACCTAAAAATTTCTTTCTTTCTTTTTTTTTTTTTTTGAGACCAAGTCAAATTATGTCACCCACATTATAGTGCTGTGGCATCTCAGACCACAGCAACCTCAAACTCTTGGGCTTAAGTGATTCTCTTGCCTCAGCTTCCAAGTAGCTGGACTACAGATGCACACCACAATGCCCGGCTATTTTTGTTGTTCTTGTTGCAGCTGTCATTGTTGTTTAGCTGGCCCAGGCTGGGTTCGAACCCACCAACTTCAGTGTATGTGGCTGGTGCCATACCACTTGCTGTGGGTGCCGAGCCAAACCTAAAAATTTCTTGCTGGAAATTGTTACCTTGTTCCCAGGTCCCTGAGTGGGCAGAAAGGACTAAAACTCCAAAATCTAGAATACTGTGCTCCTGGGCCCTAATGTCAGAAAGCTCTGTGTTAGACCGGTATCGTGGTGGGTGCCTTGGGAGGCTGAAGCAGGAGGATCTCTTAAGCCCAAGAGTTTGAGGTTGCTATGAACTAAGATGATGTCACAGCTCTACCCAGGGCCACAAAGTGAGACTCTGTCTCAAAAAAATAAAAGAAAGAAAGCTCTGGGTTACTAGTTGCAGGATCCAGAGTGAACCTCTCCACCTCTCTAGGATTTGCAGGTTCTGATGCTGAGCTCAGAGAGTGGTGGTAAGAAATAAAAAAGTAGCATGTGCAATGCGCCTAGCACAGTGTCTTCAATGAAGTCAGAAATCAGAAAATGATGGTCCACCCTCCTTTTCAGAGTTCAGCAATCCTGCATTTTGCTCAGGAACCCCCTGGGTGGGGGTAGTGGGGGTTATTAGGTAATTGAGCCCAGTCAGTGATCAGAGGATTGCCCAACAGATGAAAGACAGGGGCTCAGGGCAAAGGAGTTTTCCACAAACCTGGCTCCAGGCCAGATAAAATCTGCTCTTCTGTGATGGTGTTTATCAAGACAAAAGAACAATAATAGGGACATGCTAGAGGGAACAAACATTCTTGTCCCATGCCAGAAGAAATAATAGTTCCCAGGAGGAAATGTCATCTTCTTCAACCAATACTTTTCTAAAGGCTACAATAAAGTTTGGACTCCTGTTAGCATTGAGACACTTTTATTCTACATTATAACAAAATATTGCTCCCAGTTAGATTATAAGGTTATTAGATTATGCAGGCCTGAATTTTGGTGACCAGGACAAACAACCTGAGAAACTAGGTATGTACAAGCCTGCTTCACAAAGAATGTGACTACTTCTCCTCTGACTATCCTTAGAAAAGCTGCATCATAGCCAGATGGAGATGAATTAGAATCTCTCAACTATTCTTGTGCTGTCCAACACAATAGCCACTTACCTCACATGACCGTCAAGCATTTGAAACGTGGCTAGCCTGAATTGAGATGTTTTTTAAGTGTAAAACACACACCAGATTTCAAAGACTTACTATGAAGAAAAAGAATGGGGATCGCTCATTTGTAGCTGTATATAGTATTGCTGGCATGTGTAACAGTGGAAGGGAAGCTTAACATAACTAGCTCCATTTTGCTTCTGACCCCCTGTGGTGACATCCTCTTTTTTTTTTTTTTTTTTTTTTTTTTAGGTTAAAAGCTTTTGCTTAGCACTACACATAGGCTAGGAGAAAGATGATAACTGTCCCTTTCCCAAAACTAACTCTGGGAAACTGGAAAAGTGTACACACAAATAACAAGGCTATGTTAAAGATTCATAGGAACATGTTTGTTTGTTTTTTTGAGACAGAGTCTTATTTTATCCCCCTCAGTAGAGTGCTGGGTGTCACAGCTCACAGCAACCTCCAGCTCATGGGTTTAGGTCAGGGGTCCTCAAACTATGGCCCGCGGGCCACATGTGACGGTGTGATTATATTTGTTCCCATTTTGTTTTTTTACTTCAAAATAAGATATGTGCAGTGTGCATAGGAATTTGTTCATAGTTTTTTTTTTAAACTATAATCCAGCCCTCCAGCAGTCTGAGGGACAGTGAACTGGCCCTCCCCCCCCCCGTTTAAAAAGTTTGAGAATCCCTGGTTTAGGTGCCTCAGCCTCCTGAATAGCTGGAGTATAGGCATCCACCACAACACCCAGCTATTTCTTTGTTGTTGCAGTTTGGCTGGGGCCAGGTTTGAACCCACCACCCTCGGTATATGGGGCCAGTGCCCTACTCACTGAGCCATGGGTGCCGCCTGATTTATAGGAACTTTATGATCTTCATACTCCAGAGTTAATTGGCCAAGAGCAAATAATTTTATAACCTCCTCAGACCCTCACTGATGACCAGAGGTCTGTGGTCCTCCATTAACCTCTTTGAACCTGAGCCCTCACTTTCCCCTTCCCTTAGATAAAAAGGAGCCTAAAGTTCATACCAACATAAGATGGTTCTTTTTTGTTTTTGTTTTTGTTTGTGTTTGAGACACAGTTTCACTATGTCACCCTTGGTAGAGTACCATGGCATCCCAGCTCACAGCAACCTCAAACTCTTGGACTTAGGGTAGCGCCTGTGGCTCAGTGGGTAGGGCCCTGGCCCCGTATACTACGGGTGGCCGGTTTGAACCCGGCCCTGGCTAAACTGCAACAAAAAATAGCCGGGGGTTGTGGCGGGTGCCTGTAGTCCCAGCTACCCGGGAGGCTGAGGCAAGAGAATCATCTAAGCCCAAGAGTTGGAGGTTGCTATGAGCTGTGACACCACAACACCCTACCAAGGGCGAAAAAGTGAGACTCTGTCTCAAAACAAAACAAAATAAACAAACAAAAAAAAACCTCTTGAGCTTAAGTGATTCTCTTGCCTCAGCCTCCAAGTAGCTGGGACTTAACAGGTGCCCGCCACAACACACAACTATTTTTTGGCTGTAGTTGTTGTTTGGCAGGCCCAGACTGGGTTCGAACCTGCCAGCTCTGGTGTATGTGGCTGGAGCCCTAGCCACTGAGCCATATAAGATAGTTCTTTAAGACATTAGTTCCCTTGCTGGCTCTCTGAATAAGACTCACTATTGTTGCCCCAACCACCTTGCCTCTAGATTTCTTGGCTGTCCTTTGGCAAATGGTATGAGTTTGACCTCAGCTACACATGTGGAAAAAATGTTTTGCATATACTGAAGTAAGTAAAAAATATTAATGAAATTAATTTTACCTGCTTTACTTTTCACATTCAGCTATTAGAAGATCTTAAATTACATGATTACTATGTAGTAAAAACAAATTACAGATTATAATATAACTTAAATTATATTTCTATTGGACAGGCTAATCTTAATATTTACATGACCTTGGGCGGTGCCTGAGGCTCAGTCCGTAAGGCACCGACCCCATATACCAAGGGTGGCAGGTTCAAACCCGGCCCCGGCGGAACTGCAACAAAAAAATAGCCAGGCATTGTGGCAGGTGCCTGTAGTCCCAGCTACTACAGAGGCTGAGGCAAGAGAATTGCTTAAGCCCAGGAGGTGGAGGTTGCTGTGAGCTGTGTGATGCCGCGGCACTCTACCGAGGGTCATAAAGTAAGACTCTGTCTCTACAAAAAAAAAAAAAAAAAAAAAATTACATGACTTTGGATAAACTTGCATAACAACTCTAAGCCTCAGCAACCTCATCATCTATGCCTACAACTTAAAAATCCCAGTAAATATTGGCTCTTGTGATGATTATGAAGAATTCTAGCTGCTAAGTAAGGTGGGAAACATAAGAGTTCCCAAAAAACAAAGATCCAAAGTAAGACTTCTAAGGAGAGCAAAAAGAAATGGACTCCAGGGTGGGTATCAAGGTTCTAATATGTTGAAGTGGCACTGGATTGGGGCATACCACTGCTAGCCTAGGACATATGTGGGTGTTCCTGAGAGAGCTGACCCTGGGCTTAGCAACCGTCATCCTGGAGCATGGAAACAGCCCACAGTTGGGCATGTGACCCGTTCACCCTCACCTTCCCCAAGCAGGATTCCTCTGGGCTCAGCCTGGCTGTGCAAACATGACAACATTCCACTTTGTCCGAAGGCCACCTTGACAACACCTCACAAGGTGAGCCATTCAGTAAGGCACTGAGCAATGTGATATGAGCAGAAATGGTACTATGGGCAGGGTACAAGAAAAAGAAACAAATACATTGATCCCATTATAGTTAAAGAAGCCTCCAGGCAAGAAGAAATGGAGTAAGGAAAAATTGCTAGGTGGTGGGAGTAATAGTCAAAGAAGCAACAGATCATCAAATGAACCAAATCTTGGTTCATTCTTGGTCTTATGTCTTTCATATCTGCCCTCTTCTTTCCTCCCCATCCCCTGCTTCCTAGTTAATGCTGGCATGTGGCATGGATCTCCTCTCTGGATAATTTCAATCACCCTCAAACTCCTTCCATTCCTCTACCGGGCTGCTTGCTATCTTCCAGAAAAATGTATTAAGTGTGCTCCACCTTGCCTCCAGGATAAAGCCCAAATTTCTTAGCAGGGTACTCCAAGGTTGTTCTCAACCTGCTTTTCTAAAGTTTATCTCCTGTGACGTTCACCTCCCACCCCTCCAGTCACACCAAATTACAAGCCCTTTTCTAAACACCCTACATCACTCCCCTTTTATATCGTTGCCTAAAGCCTTCACTCATCACTGCCTATGGAGATCATACTCATAGTTAAGACATAGCTTTCCTGAAGCCTTCCAGATTTCTTTACTGAAGTTAACTTCTTCCTCTTCTGATCTCCGTCACAATTTTATATTATTTTATAGAATATTCCATATGTTTTGCCACTAATTGCATACACATTTGACCCCTCCAAGAGTCTGAGTTCTGTGAAGGCAGGCAGGGGCTGAGTTCTCATTTTGATACTGGTTGTAGTACACAAATCCTGTATATAGTGGGCAACTCACTAAATGTTTGGGATATTAAATTGAGAGATCTGAAAAAAGGTCTCTTTCCACAATGCAGAGAGAAAGAAGATTTTTTTTTAAGTGCAGTGTTTTATTCTGCTGCCTTTATTTTCTTTCTTTCTTTCTTTATTTATTTTTTTGCAGTTTTTGGCCAGGTCTGGATTTGAATCCACCACCTACAGCATATGGGGCCAGCGCCCTACTCTGTTAAGCCACAGGCGCTGCCCAAGAAAGAAGATTTTTATTAGAAAGATTCATGAAAAAATTTCTTAGCAAAAAAAAAAAAAAAATGGCGGTGCCTGTGGCTCAGTGGGTAGGGTGCCAGCCCCATATACCGAGGGTGGTGGGTTTGAACCCGGCTCCGGCCAAACTGCAACAACAACAACAAAAAAATTTCCTAAACTTTGGACTATTTTATAGATAAATGAATGCTAAACACCATAAGTCTTTGTACATGGGTCCTGAAAAGAAAACTGGAGACCAATCCCTTGAAGAAAAACAGTTAAAATTATGAGATGGAGAAGTGCCAAGTTAGCACAGCTCATTTATTAGCTATATTTCTCTTACCCAGAATGCATGCAGTTCACCCAAGACTACTACGAACTTTTGATTTCCCTCTCTCCTTGTAAAATTGTATTCATCCTTCAAAACCCAGCTCAAGTGCTGCTACTTTAAAAAAAAGTTCTTGGGGCAGCGCCTGTGGCTCAAAGGAGTAGGGCTCCAGCCCCATATGCCAGAGGTGGTGGGTTCAAACTCAGCCCCAGCCAGAAACTGCAAAATAAATAAATAATTTTTTTAAAAAGTTCTTGATTCCTCCAGTTGTACTTCATTTTCTCTTTGGCTCTCATAGCACTTATTTAATGATATTTATTGATTTTTTTTGGGGGGGGGACAAAGTCTCAAGCTGTCACCCTGGGTAGAGTGCTGTAGCATCATAGCTCACAGCAACCTCAAACTCTTGAGCTTAAGTGATTCTCTTGCCTCAGCCTCCCAAGTAGTTTAATAGTATTTATTTATTTATTTATGAGACAGAGTCTCACTTTCTTGCCACAGTAGAGTGCTGTGGCATCATAGCTCATATTTAGCATTCATTTATCCAAAAAATAGTCCAAAGTTTAGGACTTTTTTTTTTTTTTTTTTTTTTTGCTAATACATACAAACACTTGGACTCAAGTGATTCTCTTGCCTCAGCCTCTGGAGTAGTTGGAACTACAAACACTTGTCCCATTGCCCCCCACTAGAGAAGGGGGGTCTCACTCTTGCTCAGGCTGGTCTCGAACTTCTGAACTCAAGCAGTCCACCAAACCTGGCCTCCCAGAGTGCTAGGATTACAGGCATGAGTCACCACGCCTGGCCTTAATATTAATAGTACTTATTAAATAGTACATTCTATTACTATCCTATTATTTATTTATTTATTTATTTATTTACTTTCTGAGACAGAGTCTTACTTTGTCACTCTCAGTTGGTAGACTGCCATGGTGTCATACAGCAACCTCAAACTCCTGGCCTCAAGAGAGCCTTCTGCTTTAGCTTACCAAGAAGCTGGGACTACAGGTGCCTAGCAGGACACTTGGATAATTTTTCTATTTTTTTTTTTTAAGAGACAGAGTCTTATTTTAACACCCTCAGTAGAGTGCTATGGCATCACAGCTCATAGCAACCTCCAACTCCTGGGTTTAGGCAATTCTCTTGCTTCAGACTCCTGAGTAGCTCGGACTACAGGCACCTGACACAATGCCCGGCTATTTTTTTGTTGCAGTTTGGCCGGGGATGGGTGTGAACCCACCACCCTCGGTATATGGGGCCAGCGCCCTACTCACTGAGCGACAGGCGCCACCCTTATTTTTCTATTTTTAGTACAGATGGGGTACTACTCTTGTTCAGGCTGGTCTTGAACTCCCAAGCTCAAGTGATCCTCTCACCTCGACTTCCTAGAGTGCTAGGATTACAGGCATGAGCCACTGTACCCAGCCTGATATTTTCCAACTGTTGACATTTGCCCTGATGATGCAAAAACAATGGTAGATAAAAATGCTGACACCTTAGCAGGAATGTGCTCAGTGCTTGTAGCTCAGGGGCTAGGGCACCAGCCACATGCACCAGGGCTGGGGGGTTCATACCCGACCTGGGCCTGCTAAAAACAACAATGACAACCACAATGAAAAAATAGCCAGGTGTTGTGAGTGCCTGTAGTCCCAGCTACTTGAGAAGCTGAGGCAAGAGAATCACTTAAAGCCCAAGCGTTTGAGGTTGCTGTGAGCTGTGATGTCACAGCACTCTACCAAAGGCGACATAATGAGTCTCTGTCTCAAAAAAAAAAAAACTTAGCAGGATTGAAGACAGTGGCCCCAAACTGTAGTCATTGTCCTTGTCATTATATTCCTGTCATGCACTAGCAATTTTTTAAAAATTCCATTTTCTATTAAGAACATCCTTGATAAGGCAGTACGAATTATTATTATCATTATTGTTTTGAGACAGAGGCTCACTATGTCACCCTTGGTAGAGTGCTGTGGCATTGCAGCTCACAGCAACGTCAAACTCTTGGGCTTAAGCCATTCTTTTGCCTCAGCCTCTCAAGTAGCTGGGACTATAGGCACCCGCCACAACACCCAGCTGTTTTTTTGTTGTAGTTGTCATTGTTGTTTAGCAGGCCTGGGCTGGGTTTGAACCCGCCGGGCCCGGTGTATGTGGCCTGCATTCTAACCACTGACCTATGAGCGCCGAGCCTATTATTATTATTTTTGATACACAGTCTCACTTTCTTGCCCTTGGTAGAGTGTTGTGGCATCTTAGCTCACAGCAACCTCAAACTCTTGGGGTCAAGTGATTCGCTTGCCTCAGGGCAGTACAAATTATTAATTTTTTTTTTTTTTTGAGACAGAGCCTCAAGTTGTCACCCTGGGTAGAGAGTCGTGGCATCACAGCTCAGCAACCTCAAACTCCTGGGCTCAAGCAATTCTCCTGCTTCTGCCTCCCAAAGAGCTAGGACTGCAGGCATCTGCCACAATGCCTGGCTATTTTTTGGTTGCAGCCGTCATTGTTGTGTGGCGGGCCTGGCTGGATTTGAACCTGCCAGCTCAGGTGTATGTGGCTGGTGCCTTAGCCTCTTGAGCTACAGGTGCTGAGCCTCCAGCGATCCTCTTGCCTCAGTTTTTCTATTTTTAGTAGAGACAGGGGTTTCACTTTTTTACTCAGGCTGATCTTGAACTCCTGAGCTCAAGCAATCCACCCACCTTGGCCTCCCAGAGTGCTAGGATTACAGGTGTGAACCAACTGCACCTGGCCTAGTTTTTTTTTTTTTTTTTTAGAGACAGAGTCTCACTCCGTCGCCCTTGGTAGAGTGATGTGACATCACAGCTCACATCAACCTCCAGCTCTTGAGCTTAGGTGATTCTCTTGCCTCAGCCTCCCGAGTAGCTGGGACTATAGGCACCCGCCTGGCTATTTTTTGTTGCAGTTTGGCCAGGGCCGGGTTTGAACCCACCACCCTCAGTATATGAGGCTGGCCCCCTATTCACTGAGCCACAGGTGCCGCTCAGTTTCCCTTTTTCATAATATCATATATGTAGTTGGAATCAAATCATGCAGTTTGTAGCCTTTCCATATTGTTTTCTTTCACTTAGCAATATCAACTTAAGGTTCCTCCATGTCTTTCTGTGGCTTGATAGCTAAGTTTTATATATCTATATATGTATATGTAGATATATACATATACATATGTGTACATACAGGAAGTCCATGAAGTTGGTGTGCAATTTAAAATAGACAACCATTTAGAAATGAACATGAACTTTATGGACACCGTGTGTGTGTATACATATAACATATATATGGGAGAGAGTCTTGCTCTCTTGTTCAGGGTGGAGTGCAGTGACCCAAACGTAGATCACTGTAATCATTTTTTTTTTGGCACAGAATCTCACTTTGTTGCCCCCTGTAGAGTGCTTTAATATCATAGCTCACAGCAACCTCAAACTCTTGGGCTCAAGCGATTCTCTTGCGATTAAACTTCCTGAGTAGCTGGAACTACAGTTGCCTGCCACAATGCCTGGATATTTTAGAGATGGGATCTCCTTGTAGTTCAGGCTGGTGTTAAACTTGTGAACACAAGCTATCTGCCCACCTAGGCCTCCCAGAGTGCTGGGAGGCCAGGCATGAGACACTGTGCCCAGCCTTGCTCACTGTAATCTGACATTCCTGGGCTCAGGCTTGGCACCTTAGCTCAGTGGTTAGGGTGCTAGCCACATGCCCTGAGGCTGATAGTTTTTTTTTTTAAGAGACAGAGTCTTACTTTGTCACCCTCGGTAGAGTGCCATGGTGTCACAGCTCACAGCAACCTTCAGCTCTTGGGCTTAGGTGATTCTCTTGCCTCAGCCTCCCGAGCAACTGGGACTACAGGTGCCTGGCGATTTTTTTTTTGCAGTTTGTGGCTGGGGCTGGGTTTGAACCTGCCCCTCTGGCATATGGGGCCAGCACCCTACTCTTTTGAACCACAGGAGCTGCTCCCCGGCTATTTTGTTGTTGCAGTTTGGCCAGGGCCCTACTCACTGTGCTTCAGGTGCCGCCCAGAGGCTGGTGGGTTTGAACCAGGCCTGGGCCTGCCAAACAACAGTAACAACTACAACAAAAAAATAGTCAGGCCTGGCTCTTGTAGCTCAAGGAGTAAGGCACCAGCCCCATATATCAGAGGTGGTGGATTCAAACCCGTCCCCGGTCAAAAACTGCAAAAAAAAAAAAAAAAAAAGCCAGGCATTGTGGCAGTAGCTTGTAGTCCCAGCTACTTGGGAGGCTGAGGCAAGAGAATTGCTTAAGCCCAAGAGTTTGAGGTTGCTGTAAGCTGTGACACCACAGCACTCTATTGAGGGTAACATAATGAGACTCTGTCCCAAAAAAAGAATTCCCGGTCTCAGGCCATCCTTCTTCCTCAATCTCTGAAGCAGCTCAAGCTACAGGTGCATACAACCGTGCGCTATCATTTCTTTTCTTTTCTTTCTTTTTGTAGAGACAGAGTCTCACTTTATCGCCCTCAGTAGAGTGCTGTGGCCTCACACAGCTCACAGCAACCTCCAACTCCTGAGCTTAGGCGATTCCTTTGCCTCAGCCTCCCAAGCAGCTGGGACTACAGGCGCCTGCCACAAGGCCCGGTTATTTTTTGGTTACAGTTTGGCTGGGGCCAGTTTTGAACCCACCACCCTTGGTATATGAGGCTGGTGCCCTACCCATTGAGCCACAGGCGCCACCTTTTTTTTTTTTTTTGCAGTTTTTGGCTAGGGCCCAATTTGAACCTGCCACCTACAGTATATGGGGCTGGCGCCCTTCTCCTTTGAGCCACAGGCGCCGCTCCTATCATTTCTTTTTAACAGTGAATAATATTTCATTGTATGGATGTGCCACAGCTTATCCACTTACCTGTTGAAGAACATCTTGGTTGTTTCCAAGGTGCTATTAACATTCAAGTGCAGATTTTTGGTTGGACATAAACTTTCAACTCTTTTGGGAATATGGCAAGGAACACAATGGCTAGATTATACAGTTTTTAAAGAAAGCACCAAACTCAGCAGAGCATGGTGGGGCACACCAGTATTTCCACCTATTTTTTTTTTTTTTTTTAATTCTATAATGAAAGTCCCATCTACTTGGCAGGAGGATCACTTAAGCCCAGGAGTTTGAGCCTGTAGTGTGCTATGATTATGTCTAGGGATAGCTATTTCACTCCAGTGCCTGGGTATCATAGCAAGACTCCATCTCCTAAAAAAAAAAGTACTGCCAAGGTGACTGTAGAATTTTCCCTTCCTGCCAGCAATCAGTAAGACTTTGTTGCTTTACATCCTCACTAGAATTTGGTATTGTCAGTGATATGGATTTCAGCCATTTTAATAGGATGTATCTATTATCTAACATGATGTTAAATGGCATCACATTGTCATTTTAATTTGCAATTGCCTAATTATATAAAATGTTGAGCATTTTTCTTTGTCTTTGTCTTTTTTTCCCCATTAATGAAATACCTGTTGTACTTGATGGGACACCTGGGAGACAAACTATGGTTATTCAGACTTGTATTTGGCAGATATTTTCTCCAAAATAAACAGTATGAGCCTGTCTCTTCAAGGAAAACAACAGATAGTATTTGCTGCCAATGATAAAATTTGAACTTTCAAGGGAAATGAGAATTTTCGAAAACTTGTATTTGTCACAGTGAGCTGGGTGGCTTTCATTTAAAAGACTTTGTTGGTAAGATTCAGTACTTACATTTTTGATATTGAATAATGAAATGTATTGACATTTGGAAGATCTGCCTAGACTCAGTGAACCAGTTCTCCAAATAACCATATGTATAATTCTACAAAATCATACATGAGTAAAATGTCCATTCAAAGTTTAAGATATTTTAATTATTTTAATGTAATAAAGCCTACAATTCAAAGATATGGTTTCAGATTCCATATTTCAACTAATCTTTAAAAACTACAAGTTGTAAGTTCAGGCATAGCATCAAAGAATAGTCACAATTACATGAAAAGTGTACTAAAATGCTTTTCTCTTTCCCAGCTAAATACCTGTGAGGCCAAATTTCCTGCATACACTTCAATCAACAATATTTCAAATGCAGAAACAGATATGAGAATACAACTGCCTTCAATTAAGCTCCACATTAAAGAGATTTGTATGTAAAACAATGCTACTCTCTTCTCTTTTCTTCCTACTTTTTTTTTTTTTTTTTTTTTTTTGAGACAGAGACTCACTCTCTTGCCCTGGGTAGAGTGCCTGGGCTCACAGCAATCTCAAATTCTTGGGCTGAAGTAATTCTCCTGCCTCAGTCTTCTAAGTAGCTGAAAATACTGGCAGCCACCATGATGCTCTGCTGGTTTTTCTACTTTCAGTAGAGATGCGGTTTCGCTCTTGCTCAGGCTGTTCTCCAACTCCTGGCAATCTACACTCCCCCAGCCTCCTAGAGTGCTAGAACTACAGGTGTGAGCCAATGTACAGCCATGTATTTTTTTAAAAAAAGAGTTTGGGGCTTGGCGCCAGCCACATACCCAGACGGGTTAGAACCAGGTAGGTGGATTGCCTGAGCTCACAGGTTCAAGACCAGCCTGAGCCAGAATGAGACCTCGTCTCTAAAAATAGCCGGACATTATGGCAGACGCTTATAGTCCCACTCTTTGGGATGCTGAAGCAGGAGGATTGCTTGAGCCCAAGAGTTTGAGGTTGCTGTGAGCTAAAGACGCCACAGCACTCTACCAGGAGAGGCAAAGTGAGAAAAAAAAATATTCTAGTAAGGCAAGTATCAAAAGATGCAATCCACATAAAGCACTTCGGAGACCTCTATAATTTCTAATAAGGCAAATGAGTCCCAAGACCCAAAATTTGATAACTGCTACTTTGAGAAGCTTTCTTATCTCGCTGGCTATCCCAGTGGAGAAAATTATGTATTACAATTCGGCTGAAGACTCCTGTTAAGAACCTTCCCTTGCTCTGCTTTCCCTCTTCTGTTATCTTGTTCCTGTTTACAGTGCTGCTTCTGAACCTTGGGTTCTTCGCAGGTAGTGAAGAGAGAATGAAGGGACTCTAAGCCCAGGCAGCCCTTCCAAAAACGTCCTCAACCCTCTGGCATAGAGACGGTCCTTTGCGCCTGACTCCTCAAATCAGGGAGCACTCCAAAGCACTGGAAAGGATTGATGGGATCAGGGAAGGGCCCAAGGAAGTCGAGGAGCTCCAAATCTTAGGGTTCAAAGAGCAACAGAGCCTCTGAAGGCCTTAGGGGCAAGACTGGCAGTGCGCCTAGAGACAAACCAGTCTACAGACGCTCTCAGCCAGGTTCCTCCACCTTCCGAGGCAAGGCCGCACACGGCCTCTTCGCACCCGTGTAGCCCCGCCCCAAGGCTCCGCGTTCCGCCCCCTGCCACCTAACACGCCACTTGGCGCGGCCGGGGGTGGGGCCTTTCACGACACTTCGGCCCTTTCCTGCCGGCCGCGCAGATGCTGATGTGTCGGGAGGCGGAGCCCATGAGAGCAAATCCTCGCATCCATCCTCATTCAGTCGCGGCTGTTGTGGTATACCTACGTCCGCAGAAGCATGGCTGTGACTGCCCGGTCCGCGCGGGCCCCGCCTAGCTCAGGTAGGCTTGGGGCCCCGCCCGCTGGTCTCAGAGGGTAGGGTTAAGAGGGCGCCAGGTGGAACCTGGGGAAAGAAGCTTCCCTGGAGAAGAGGGTATTCTGAGAGATTGCGGATTGTGGCTTCTGGACGATGATGACGTTCGGGGCACTTTGCGGCTAGTGAGCGGTAGTCTGAGGGGTTCTGGGACGCTGGGGGATCCTGGAGGAGGGGCTGCCCTGCAGTAATGTTTCGGGTAGTCAGAGATCAGTGGGAGAACCTAGGTGGGCGGAAGCCCTGGGTTTTGGGGGGCTGTGATTTGGAGAGGAGTCCCCCTCCATCCTTGCACACACTTTTTTCCATTTATTGGTTGCAGGTAAAGTACAGAAAGACAAGGCTGGACAGACCTCAGGCCCCAGGCAAGGCAGCCGAATGGAGAAACTCTTGGGTTTTGAGTGGACAGATTTATCCAGCTGGCGGAGGTTAGTGACCCTGCTAAATCGACCAACGGATCCTGCAAGCCTGGCTGTCTTTCGTTTTCTCTTTGGTGAGTCCAGTTTCTGATTGGGAGCAGTTTGCTGTTGGGTGGGAGAAGGTCAGTTGTCCACTTCTTGGTTACTAGTAGACCTTGGCTCCTTTTCCTCAGAGCTGAAGATATTGATATAAAGGAAGAGGTGTTTGTAAAGTTTAGAATCAAACCTGGCTTTGTCTTCTCCAGTTAGATTTTTGTTTCTTTTTTTCCAGAGTCTCACTTTGTCACACCTTCAGTAGAGTGCTGTGGCATCATAGCTCACAGCAACTTCCAACTCTTGGGCTCGAGCAATTCTCTTGCCTCAGCCTCCTGAGTAGCTGGGACTACAGGTGCCTGCCACAATGCCCAGCTACTTTTTGTTGCAGTTGTCATTGTTGTTTAGCTGGCCCTGGCCAGGTTTGAACCCACCAGCCTTGGTGTAGTACCATAACCACTGTGCTTCAGGCGCCATGCCTTTCTTTTCTTCTTTTTTTTTTTTTTAGAGATGGAGGTTTCCCTCTTCCTCAGGCTGGTCTCAAACCTGTGAGCTTAGGGCAATCCACTGGCCTCGACCTCCCAGAGTGCTTGAATTAGAGGCGTGAGCCACCTTGCAGGGCCTTTTTTTTTTTTTTTTTTTTTTTGGACAGATTGTGTGTTTTCCCCCGTATTGTGCTGTGAAATCACAGCTCACAGCAACCTCAAGCTGTTGGGCTCAGGCAGTTCTCTTTTTTCAGCCTCTCAAGTAGCTGAGACTACAGGTGCCTGCCACGACGCCCCGTTGTTTGTAGAGACGAGGTCTCACTCAGGCTTACTCTGGTCTAGAATGTGTGAGCCCAGGCAATCTACTAGCCTTGGCCTCCCAGAGTGCTAGGATTACAGGTGTGAGCCAATGCACCCGGCCAGGTTTTTTTTTTTAAGAGTCTCACTCTGTTGCTCTTGGTAAAGTACCGTGGTGTCATAGCTCATAGCAACTTCAAACTCCTAGGCTCATGCAATCCTCTTACCTCAGCCTCCCAATTAGCTGGGACTATAGGCTCCCACTGCAACCCCCTGCTAGTTTTTCTATTTTTAGTAGAGATGGGGTCTCCCTCTTGCTCAGGCTGGTCTAGAGTTCTTGAGCTCACTTGCCTTGTCCCCCTAAGGTGCTAGGATTACAGGCGTGACCCACCGCGCCTGGCTTCCAGTTAGGGTTTCATGGCCAGAAATGCTTTGATCTGAAGCTATATGAAATACAGAGGCAAAGGAGCAGGTTGCCCAGTAACTATGCTAAAGGTATCAGAGAAACAGAGCAGGGGTAATGGACCAGACATTTTGGCTGTGACTTCCTAATCTAGAGCTTCCTAACTCATAGGGCACAGCATTGTGTTTGGATTAGACAATAGATGTTAATATTATCTGATATTCCCTTAGTACAGTAGTTCTGAACTGGAGGATAGTTTTGCTCTTTGGGGGACATTTGGCAGTATCTGGAGACATTTTTAGTCATCACTGTGGGGAGGAGACATCTGTATAGGGGTCAGGGATGCTCCTACGTGTCCTTTAGTACACTGGAGAGATGTGTCCCAATAAATAATTAACCAGCCCCAAATATGACTAGTCTTAGTTCTCAACCTTTAACCCAAGCTGGCTTCCTGCTCTAAGCAGCCTCTTCTGTTCATCCCATTGTGTTGTGTTGGCAAAATACTACTGTTTTCTGGGTATGCCAGGAAGCAAAAAAGGTTGAAAAGCACCCCCTAGAGCATTTTCTTTCTTTCTTTTCTTTTTCTTTTTTTTTTTTTTTTTGAGACAGTTTCACTTTGTCACCCTGGATAGAGTCCTCCCATGGCATCATAGCTCACAGCAACCTCAAGCTCTTGGCTCAAGCAGTTCTCTTGCCTCAGCCTCCCAAGTAGCTGTGACTACAGGTGTCTGCCAGAACACCCAGCTATTTTTAGAGACAGAGTCTCACTCTGGCTCAAGCTTGTCTTGAACTTGTGAGCTCAAGTGATCTGCCCACCTTATCCTTACAGAGTGCTAGGATTACCAGGTATGAGCTACTACGCTAGCCTTAGCACTTTCTGAAGTCCAGTAGGATGGGTTTTTATAATTATCAAAACCCTTAGTTTTGTAGTGTTTTATACACTTTTCTCATTTAATTCTCTCTGTAACTCTATTAAGGGTTATGTTATGAGCCCCTCTTTTGCAAAAAGGGAATTAGCTCATTGAACTTCAGAAGGTGTTCTAGATGACATAACTGGCATAATGCCTCCCAGAGAGTAGGCACTCAATTATTTAATAATTAATATTGAATAAATGGCAGATCCACAATTAGAAAAGTAGTCTGGCCCTGGAGCTGGGCACATTTGACTGTATTCCACTATATTCTGCTTCCTTAGCTGAGACCCCTTCTATTTCCTTCTCAGGGTTCTTGATGGTACTGGACATTCCCCAGGAGCGAGGGCTCAGCTCTCTGGACCGAAGATACCTGGATGGGCTGGAGGTGTGCCGCTTCCCCTTGCTGGATGCCCTGCACCCACTGCCACTTGACTGGATGTATCTTGTCTACACCGTCATGTTTTTGGGTGAGGGGAACTGTGGGAGAGATGGGAGTATTGACTGACCTGCCAAAAACACAGAAATAAGAAGCATGCTGATGAATGACCAAGGTCTTGGGCACTTTCTGCTGTGATTCAGTTTTATGCTGCTGACCTGTTTTGTCATTTGAGCTGAGATCTCATAACTCTTCTTTTTAAAATAACATTTAATTTTCATTTAGTTTTACAAATTGCAAAATGTCTGGTGACTTTTCTTAATCTCAATCACATTTTGTCCCAGGGACGCTGGGCCTGTGGTGTCCCCTTGACCTCTTAATCCTCTCCCCATAAATCCCAGGGGCACTAGGCATGATGCTGGGCCTGTGCTACCGGATAAGCTGTGTGTTATTCCTGCTGCCATACTGGTATGTGTTTCTCCTGGACAAGACATCATGGAACAACCACTCCTATCTGTATGGTTTGTTGGCCTTTCAGCTGACATTCCTGGATGCAGACCATTACTGGTATGAGTCTGGGGAACATGGGAATGGGTTGGTTGGGTCAGGAGGTTACCAGAAATAGGATCCTAGTAAAGTTCCAAAATTTGACCCAATAAATAATTCACCAAAGGGTGATTTCAAGGTTATTCTTTGATTTGGATGGATTTGGGAAGAAGGACCACCTAGTTGGGGCACTTGGAATGACAAAAAGCAAAATGGCTCTGTCTTACCCCTTTACCTTTTTCCATATCTCCCCAGGTGCCTTGATTTACCTGCTTCTTGTAGCCCTTTTAGAGAAAAGACTAAAAGCCAGACAAAGATGTTTTCAGGTAGTTTAAGGGTGGTCATATGGAAGAGGGAGTAGATTTTTTCTCTGTGAGTCCAGAGCCCAGAGTAGAAGTTGCTCTGAGGCAGAGGTTGTGTCAGGAGGAAAAGGGGTCACCAATGCTGCTCAGTATTGCTGTCTAGGGAGAGGTGACCCTTTTCCATATCCGGCCTACGTGACCATCTCTTAGGTAAGACAGAGAAGAGATTTGAAGGCAGGGTGACAGGGCAGATGACCTTAAGGATTCTTTCCATTGTTAAGGGAAAAACAAATATATGTGTCAATAAAGTGAGCACAGGGGTCTGGCACGGTGGTTTATACCTGTAATCCTAGCACTCTGGAATTGTGAGGCAGCTGGATTGCTTGAGCTCAGAATTTTGGGACCAACCTGAGCAAGAGCAAGACCTCAACTCTACTAAAAATAGAAAAAGTAGAGCAGTGCCTGTGGCTCAGTGGGTAGGACGCCAGCCCCATATACTGAGGGTGGTGGGTTTGAACCCAGTCCCAGCCAAACCAACAAAAAATAGCCAGGTGCCTGTAATCTCAGTTACTCAGGAGGCTGAGGCAAAAGAATTGCCTAAGCCCAGGAGTTGGAGGTTGCTGTGAGCTGTGATGTCACAGCACTCTATCAAGGGTGATAAAGTGAGACTCTGTCTCTTAAAAAAAAAAAAAAAGAAAGAAAAAGTAGCCAGGCTTTGTGGCAGGTGCCTGTAGTACCAGCTACTGGGAAGGCTGAGGCAAGAGGATCACTTGAGCCCAAGAGTTTGAGGTGGCAGGGCAACAGAGTAAGAGTCAGTCTCAAAAAAAAAAAAAAAAAAAAATGAGTACAAGGGGCTGGTGGCTCATGCCTGTAATCCTAGCACTCTGGGAGGCCAAGGTGGGTGAATTGCTTGAGCTCACAAGTTGGAGACAGACGAGTAAGAGTGAGACCCCATCTCTACTAAAAATGAAAATCTGAGACAGGGGATTGCTTAAGCCCAAGAGTTTGAAGTTGCTGTGAGCTACGATGCCACGGCAGGACAGTCTACCAAAGGTGACAAAGTAAGGCTCTGTCTCAAAAAAAGAAAAAGTACAAGGAAAAAATGTCAAACATTCCTGTGGTCCCAGCTGCTCGAGAGGCTGAGGCAGGAGAATCATGGAAGCTCAAGAGCTGGAGGTTGCTGTGAGTCCTGTGACGTCATGGCACTCTACTGAGGGTGGTAAAGTGAGACTGTCTCTACCAAAAAAAAAGTCAAACATTTAATTCATTAACAGTCATTAAGTTTTACTTGTTAATACACATATAAATAAACCTTTTGTAAAATTTTAAAGTCATTCAGAATGGCTAGCTCTGATCATAGAGATTTAAGAAATTAAGAGGCGGCGCCTGTGGCTCAAAGGAGTCGGGCACTGGCCCCATATGCTGGAGGTGGTGGGTTCAAACCCAGCCCCGGCCAAAAACTGCAAAAAAAAAAAAAGAAATTAAGAAGCAATTTTTTTTTTGGAGACAGTCTCACTTAGTAGAGTGCTGTGGCATCACAGTTCACAGCGACCTCAAACTCTTAGGCTTAAGCAATTCTCTTGCCTTAGCCCGTCCCAAGTAGCTGGGACTACAGGTGCCTGCCATGATGCCTGGCTTTTTTTTGTTTTTTTTTTTTGGTTATTATTGCAGTTGTCATTGTTTTAGCTGGCCCAGATTGGGTTTGAACCTGCAGCCTCACTGTAATTTTTTTTTTTTTTTTTTTTGAGACAAGGTCTTACTTTGTCATCCAAACTGGAGTGCAGTGGCTTGATCATAGCTCACTGCAGCCCTGAACTCTGAGGCCGAAGGGATTCTCCTACCTTATTTTTGAATATCAGGACTATAGGCATGTACCACCATGTCTGGCTAATTGTGTTTTTTGTTTTTTTTTGTTTGCTTGTTTTTATTTTTGTTTCTTGTAGAGACAAGGTTTTGCTATGTTGGTCTCAAACTTCAGTCCTCAAGCAATGCTCCTGCCTTGCTCTCCCAATAGTGCTAGGATAATAGGCGTGAACTACCTGGCCAAGAGGCAGTTTTCTGTTTATCTGAAAAGTTCTGTTTATTACTTTATACATTTAAAGAAAAACTAGCTGTCAGCTCAGCGCCTGTAGCTCAAGCAGCTAGGGTACCAACCACATACATCGGAGCTGGTGGGTTCGAATCCATCCTGGGCCTGCCAAACAACAATGAGAACTACAACCAAAAAATAGCTGGGTGTTGTGGCAGGCGCCTATAGTCCCAGCTACTTGGGAGGCTGAGACAAGAGAATCACAGCTGTAACGCCATGCACTGTACCCAGGGCAACAGCTTGAGACTGTCCCACAGGGCAACAGCTTGAGACTCTCAAAAAAAAAAAACAACTAGCTGTCTTTTACTCAGGGCATTTTTTGTTTGTTTGTTTTTTTAAGAGACAGAGTCTCACTTTGTTGCCCTCGGTATAGTGCTGTGGCATAACAGCTCACAGCATCTCCAGCTCCTGGGTTTAGGCGATTTTTTTGTCCCAGCCTCCCGAGTAGCTGGGACTACAGGCACCTGCCACAACGCCTGGCTATTTTTTTGTTGCAGTTTGGCCAGGGCCACGTTTGAACCCGCCACCCTTGGTATATGGGGCCGTCACCCTACTCACTGAGCCATAGGCACCGCCCTACTCAGGGCTTTTTACATGATGGGCACTATATAAAACATTAAAATTTTTTCCTCATTGAAACCCTATAAGGACCATAGTGGTGTTCACATTTTATAGATAAAGAAACTAAGTAGTAAAGGATTTTGCTAAGGTGACATAGCAGTTAAGAAAAGGAAGTGAGAAGCTGGGCACAGTGGCTCATGCCTGTAATCTTAGCACTTGGGAGGCCAAGGTAGGTAGATTGCCTGAGCTCACAGGTGCGAGACCAGCCCGAGCCAGAGCAAGACCTCATCTCTAAAAATAGCTGGGCGTTGTGGCAGGTGCCTATAACTCCTAGCTACTCAGGATAACTCAAAAGAGAATCATTTGAGCCCAAGAGTTTGAGGTTGCAGTGAGCTATGATGCCACGGCACTCTACCAAGGGTGACAAAGTGAGACTGTCTCAAAAAAAAAAAAAAAAAAAAAAAAAAAGTACTTCCTGGTTCAGTATTTATTAGCATTATAGATGTTTTTTCCCTCATCTGATCATCAGGACAAACTTAATTGTGAGGCAATAGTAGAAATGGAAATTTTTGTTGTCTTAACTTGCTAGTAATATTTCTATTTTGGGGGGGGAGGGGACAGACTCTTACTTTGTCACCCTTGGTACTGTGCCGTGGAGTCATAGCTCACAGCAATCTCAAACTCTTGGATTCAAGCAAATCTCTTGTCTCAGTTTCCCAAGTAGCTGAGACTATATGTGCCCACCACAATGCCAGGCTGTTTTTTAGAGATGGGGTCTTGTACTTGCTCAGGCTGGTCTCAAACCTGTGAACTCAGGCAATCCACCCGTCTTGGCTTCCCAGAGTGCTAGGATTACAGGTGTGAGCCACTATGCCCAACCTAGTAATACTTCTTTTATGACTTTCAATAATCACTGTTACAATTTGCAAATATAAGCTTGGCGCTCATAGCACAGTGGTTACGGCGCCAGCCACATACACCGAAAGTAGTGGGTTTGCACCCCACCCTGGCCAGCTAACCATCTGCAACAAAAAAATAGCCGGGCATTGTGGCAGGCGTCTGTAGTCCCAGCTACTTGGGAAGCTGAGGCAAGAGAATCGAATTGTGTAAGCCCAAGAATTGGAGGTTGCAGTGAGCTGTGATGCCACTCTACTGAGGGTTATATAGTGAGACTGTGTCTCAAAACAAACAAACAAACAAAAAAAAAAAACTCAATTTGCTCATAGAATTCTTTTTTTTTTTTTTGTAGAGAAAGTTTCACTTTATCGCCCATGGTAGAGTGCCATGGCATCACACAGCTGACAGCAACCTCCAACTCCTGGGCTTTGGAGATTCTCTTGCCTCAGCCTCCAGAGTAGCTGGGACTACAGGCGCCCGCCGCAGTGCCTGACTATTTTTTTTTGCAGTTTGGCTGGGGCCTGGTTTGAACCCGCCACCCTCCGTGTATGGGGCCAGCACCTTAACCACTGAACCACAAGCGCCGCCCCACTCATGTAATTCTTAAGG
Source organism: Loris lydekkerianus (assembly GCA_963574355.1). Classification (NCBI taxonomy): domain Eukaryota; kingdom Metazoa; phylum Chordata; class Mammalia; order Primates; family Lorisidae; genus Loris; species Loris lydekkerianus. The sequence goes on from CAUYPK010143021.1 coordinate 40,523, forward strand.
GCCATAGAATAGCCAGGGAGAAGATGGGAAATGTTCTTGGGACAGATAGGATTATCATGTTGAAAGGGAAAGCTGGAGATATGGATGGACTAAGAGGTTCTCCCCAATGCTTTCCTCCCTTTATGTAGGTCTGTGGATGGCCTGCTGAATGCTTGCAAGAGGAATGCTCATGTGCCCCTTTGGAACTATGCAGTGCTGCGTGGCCAGGTACAGGATTTTAAAACAGTAAGGAACCTCATGATACCCATTGTGATTAGCATGGCTATCACTCTTTTGCCTCTCTGAATCTTCTCTTTTTATTCTTTGTTGGAAAACTAGACTAATTTTTCTACTTTTATCCAATCCTCTGACTCCTGAATTCCCTCATCTTGTCATGGAACAAATAGAGCTTTGTCCCTCTAGATTAAAGTCCTCATGACAGAATGGATTATGTCTATGCTTCATGTCATCTTTCTTGGTGTCTAATACTGTGTCTGACATTTGTAGGGATTTTTTTGTTTTGTTTTTATTTTTTTGTTTTTGTTTTTTTTTTTATAGAGACAGAGTCTCACTCTATGGCCCTTTGGTAGAGTGCCATGGCATCACACAGCTCACAACAACCTCCAGCTCCTGGGCTTAAGCGATTCTCTTGCCTCAGCCTCCCGAGTAGCTGGGACTACAGGCACCCGCCACAACGCCCGGCTATTTTTTTGTTG
>CAUYPK010143022.1:0-11640 GCA_963574355.1 Loris lydekkerianus
TTTTTTTTATTATAGATAAAAATATGCACCATAGATGTGGCCCAACCCATCACCCTCCCTCCACCCAAACCTCCCCCCTCCCTTCTCCTTCCTTGGTCCTTTCCTCATAGTCTTGTGGTGTAGTTGGGTTATAGCCTTCATGTGAAAGCTATAGTTTAGCTTCATAGTAGGGCTGAGTACATTGGATACTTTTTCTTCCATTCCTGGGATACTTTGCTAAGGAGAATTTAGGATCATCATTATTGTCATTTGCAATGTAAAGTGTTTCCTTGGATGATATGATAAATTGGTAGAATTAATGATGGAAAATTATGTGGATTCAGTAAATCACTTGATTATTACTTAAAATATGCAAACACCTTAGAAAATTACCGTATATACTCGAGTATAAGCCGAGTTTTTTCGGCACAAAATTTGTGCTGAAAAACCCGAACTGGGCACAAATTTTGTGCCGGAAAAAACTCGGCTTATACTCGAGTATATACGGTAATTAGGAAATTTGTTAATAGTCTTCTCTCACTTCTGAGGAATCAAATCAACTCATTACTTTTACCTATCAGTAATTAATCTTTTAAAATAGTCTACATTCGATATTTTGTAATAATCTAAATACAACCAATAAACACTAGGTTCTTATTGAGAATGTTACCGAGTTTATGCTTTCAACAGGGTATATTTTTTACTTAAAATATAGAGTATACCAAATTATGTGGCTTGTAAAATATATCTATTATACATCATAATTATAAAGCACTCTAGTAAAATTACTTGTCATACCTTTGGCATTCAAGGATTTAGGACTCCTATTTTTAAATATCTCTGAGTAATTCTAAAGGTACGTGATATGCAGTATTTATAATTTTCTGAAAGTGTAGGTTTGAATTAACGTACCTGCCTCTGAGAGGCAGGTGCAAATTTTCCTTCTCTGCTTAACACTAGACACAGAAATTTTCTGTAGTGGTTTAAAAAAGTATTGGTGAAAGTGAAGGGAAGGTGCAAAGATCCTTAGATCTGAGACAGACAGCAGAAATTCCCAATGTATTCAATAGTGAAATGTTTTGTTAAGAGAAAGTATAATTTTAATTTCTTAAGTTATTTGTTTGTAGAATAAATGGCACATGATGGAGATTGATGAAACTTTTTAGAAGATCTTAGGACATTATATCCCTTGAAGGATGCAAAAGGTCATGTATCTTTTGTGTTTCTTTCATCTGAGCACTTCTAATGGATAGCTGTCAACCTTGTAGCTACATTCTTTTCCTTTCCAAATCTATTTTCCTTTATTCTCATGTTCACCTGATAAAATATAAACTATATGTCAATAGTGAGTATTATACAAGCGGTAAACACTGAGCACAGTATTTGACAGGTAGTATTCACTTCATTATTACAAATGCCTTTTCCTTCACATTATTTTATTATTGAAACAACTGTACAAATTGTTGTTAATCTCACTTTCATTTTTATTCCTGGGAATTTTCATGCCAAAAATATATAGGCCATATTTCTATAAGATTCTCGTGTACACACATATCTTATAATATCTGTTATGAAGGCATCCAATCTGTATCTGTTTATGAATATAATGAGTATTTTTACAGCTGTGTTCCAATGGTATATTAACGGAATATTTTAGTAGAGAATATTGGTAAAATGTTTAACCTGTGGATTAATTTGTATGATATACATATTTTTGTAGATTAAACTTGTATTTATACATGTGATACAGACCATGAATATATTTTAAAGTTAAAATTTTTAGCCGAGGGAAAATAACTAACTTGGGGGGATATTAACTAAATTTGAGGAGGATATCCATATATATATCTGTATGAGTTTACTTTACATATTTCACAATTCTATAAATAGTGCTGTTATTAGTATCATTTTACCTATTAGAAAATTAAAGCTTGAAAAGTTAAACTTTACTCACAACTCGAAAGAGTCTGTGTTACTGACTAATTTCATAGTGTAATAATACAACTTTAATCTTCCCCACACAAGTTAAACTTATAGAAGTGGGTAGTAGCTTATTTTTCACAAACAAAATTCAGCACAGTTCTGAAACTTAAAATTGCATGTATTAGTGCACCAGAATCCCATTTCAGATAAATCAGTGGTTCTCAACCTGTGGGTCATGACCCACAGGAATTGTATTAAAGGGCCACGGCATTGGGAAGGTTGAGAACCACCAAAATAAATAAATAAATAAATAAATAAATAAATAACAAATAGCTGAAAAATGGAAAAGGAAATTAAGAAAAGGAAGACAAAAGAATTAAAAAGAACTATGAACCAATCTATTATATTAACAGTCATCTTAAGGAACAGGATTATACTTTTTTTATTTTTACTTTACATATTTACATCATGCACTATTTTTTTTACTCTGAATATGGATTACTTCTGTAGTCATAAACAAGCAGACCATGCCCCGAAAACAGAGTGTCTCAAGAAAAAGAAAACAAAACTAATTCACAGTCACTTCTTCCATATCCTAAGATAATCATTCTTTGTGCCTGAATGATTTACTCACTAACAATGAACAAAATGTATTTAAGAAGCCAAACCAATTTGTGCTTTGTGAATGGCTGTCAGTGATAACAGGATTCCAGAGAAGTTTCCCTGATGTGATGTGATGTCACTCATAAAAATTATTGTCTTACTAGTAAGCATAAAGCAGCATGATTAATATTATTTCTAAATTATCTTTAGGTCAATAAATTAATTTATATTCTTAAATATACAACAGGAAAGTTGAAAGAAATAAATTAAAAATTCAATTTTAATTCCATTATAAAGAGTATCTTAAGGCAATAAGCAAATACATAAACATCTTCCCTGTTTAAAGGCATTTAAAACTATTAATACCTTCATTCCAGTCACACATTTTATGTGCTAGTCTTTAATAAATCCCACAAATGAGCTTGTTTATTTCTAATTTTAAAGTCTACATTTTGAAATAATTAGAGAAGTTATACTAATCAGAGATGTTTGCTCATCTATAAGCAATCCCTTCTACTTTATAGATGACAAATTAAGAGTTTATGAACATTAGATTATCTATATATATCGATATTTTTCTGTTTTCGTTAAATGTGTTTTCCTTTCAGACTTTTTGGTTTACAGTGGACATGCCTTGGTTTTATCATGAACCCAATAAACAAACATTCCTCAATGTCGGGACTCTGTGAAGAGATTAGACAATCCTCCCTCCCCAGGGCCATCAATTGTCTTTCTCTTTGTCCTTTTACCCCCCCATGTGCTGCTGGGAAAATGCATGACTCTCAGAAGAGAAAGGTTAGATGGTATCAGAGAAGTTGAAAATGTCATGTCAAAAGAAAAGGCAGGCATGAGGTTAGCTGATAGAAAAATATGGCATGCCTATGTGCCGGTGGACAGAGAATGAGATAGGGAAGAGGGAACATTTTCCTACTGACAGAAGTAATTCTGAGAGACATTCAGGTGATAGCAGCCTGCGTCTAGTGGTGACACTTGCCTCCAGACAGGTTCTAAGAAGAGGATCCAAGCATCTCGAAATTTCCTTTTAGAAATAGATAATTTACTGTACCCCACTGTGAAATACAAAACATGGTGGAACAAAAACTTAAACAAAATTAGTCTTCAATAACTAATCTTACCAATTTAAAGCAGTTAATTCTGTTATTTTTTTAATAAAGAAAGATAAACCATCTGGTTAAGACATCCAGTGGTATAAGAATCAGGAAACATCTTCTCCTATTCTCTCAATTCCTCTCATAAGAAAGTACGATACCAAGATGTAAAATAGCCTATCAAGTAGATTGACCTCCCTGCATACGCACTGTAAGTAAACTTTCAGGTACCAATTAATATATTCAACATAAAGAGACTTAGAATTTAATCTTCACGATGGATTTGGAAGAGTGGTGCCTATCAGTCACCAACAACAGCTATTTTATTGTTAACTCAAATACGTAATAGGAAACTGGAATGTCCAGACTAATGTCACAGTAAATTGGCAACAGAAAAGACCTTTAAAAAGATTTAACATTGAACAGTACCTTCACTTGTGTTCTTAACATATGACTGCATGGTTTATAAGAAGATTTATCTGGTTTGAAATTGACCCTATTCTTTAAAGCAGAGTTCTAATCTATAGATTGAAGAATGAAAGCTTGAAATTGCTTTCATGCTTATTTAATCATGTGAGTGTATTTTTTAGATGTCAAAAGGGAATTTAGATTATAAATGAATTCATTTGTTCCACCAATGACTGTGGTCATGCTTTGTGACAAAGTGTGGGAAACTTTGATCTACATTTGTATAATATAATCAGAATGACTAATTTGGGGAAAGATCAAAGTAAAGATGTAGTTCAGGTTAAAGTGTTTTATCAATCTTTTTATAAGTCAATATTCATCATATTGTGACAGAACAGAAATCATGTTAAGGCTATCTAAGATTTTTGATTCTCTTTTTAATAAAATTTATCCAAAGATGGGAATCTCCAAAGCATTTCGGAAAATACGTAGGTTATCAGACTTTTTTTTAGAGATAGACTTTGCTGCATATTAACAGTGTAACATTATTTCCTCTTCTGTAAAATGAAGTTAATTATACTGCTTTTGCATACTTATTAAAAGGATTGCAGATGGTTCGTGGACATTTTTAGATGAAAATTCTAGTAACTTGCTTATTTTGCAACCTCAAAAGCACAGGATTTCACCATTATTATTGTCATTGTTATAAATGCTGAGCCTCATGTCAATTATAAATCATGTAATTAATTTTAGAAACTAACATGCAATTGTACATTTTCAATCATTTGCCATAAGAGTTTTTTTTGTTGTTGTTCAGTAAAAATTAAACCTTCCCATGGACATTACAAGCATTGCCAATGGACAAGTTTTTAGTAATAGATTCCTTAATACTAAAACTAGATACTCGGCCAGCTCCTATTACTCATCTCTGTTCTCTATTCCCTTTACAAGCAAAACAAAACAAGCCCACAACCATCTACTAGCAATAGAGAGATACTGCTATAGTCAAAAAGTTACATATTTGTAACATATTTTTGAGGTGCATGCAATAATTCATATATATTTGTAAACATTCATGTAATTTGTAAAAGTAAAATCAGTGTAACCTGGATATCCATTATCTAAATATTTGTCTTCTTTTAGTCAGAAACACTTGAGTCATTCTTTTCTAGCTATTTTGAAAGGTATAATAGATTATTGTAAACTACAGTCATCCTACTGATGTATCAAACACCAAGGTTTACTTCTTCCAAGTGTATATTTGTATCCATTAATCAACTTTAAAGAGTTTCACTTCTTATTGGAAAAATAATAGCAAGTGCAAAGATTTTCTTACTTATTAGTTTTATCATTAGTATTTAAAGTGCTTTGTTTAGTGCCCACACTAGGTAACTTTGGTGTTTTAGTGAGTTCCCACTTGTAGGATGGTCAATGTACCAAAGGTTAGGGTTATCTGAAAATATGTATGGAGCACGCATACAGATAACTTCAAAATGCACTTAGATAAACTGCACTATCATTTAAAACCTTAATTTGCCACGCAAGTTTGTATCACTTGCAGGAGGTCAGTGTCAGACACAGGACTCACTTGCCGGCTGTGCCACCCACGTGGAGCCCACGTGGAGCGTTGTTTCCTGATACTGACAGTGGAAGGTAACTTCTACAACCAAGGGGCCACTAATTTGGGGAAATTATCATTCTCTGTTGCTGGAGAAACCTAGTATATTCATTTTTGATTATTTTAAGGGACAGGCAGGTTTGGGCTTGCCTGTAAATAACTCTGCTATGTATTATATAATTAACTTGATTTCAAACTCAAGTCTCCATTCTGCTAGTCGGACAAAAATAATCTCAGTTGATGCAGATTAATTTCAGTCAAGAATTCCTCTGTCAACTCAGAGATTTATTTTTAGCCCCTGTCTTTGTCCTGGGTTGAATTTAGGACGTGGGGGTACCAGTAGCAGGCAACGGCGGCTGGTCTTCTCACCTTTCTGTGTTGTCAAGTCCACTGATTAGTGTGCATCCTGGCCAGCATTGGCGTATGCAGAAAATACTGCAGCCTCCTTACCTTCCTGTGGAGGGATCGTGTGTGTGTGTGTGTGTGTGTGTTTCTCTGCCATATCGCTTTACTCGTGACAGTGTGGGGAAACATTTTATAGCCCCTCCCGGAGGACTGTGCCTGGCACACACTGGAATGGGGAACTCTGTGAGGTTTGCTGCCTCCCCAGGTTCCACTTGAGATAAAAGGTCCTCCTTGTGTTCCAAACCTATCTGAGGACCATGTTGAACAACTGACACAGTGTACGGACCCTCCATCCAAAGCTACACTAATATCTGAGCGATTGCTGACTCTTGAGCTCTCTTCTGAACCCAGACGATCTCTATCTTGTAGATAATGTAGACAAGGTAGATGGGAGTCTTTTAAATCTACTGTTTAACACTTATAATTTATATCCAAAGTCCACCAGTCTCATGTCACTAAAAAATGCAGGCTTTTGTCTCAAAATCCCCTTTCTTGCAAACATTGTTTTTGGGTTGAAAAACAATGTTCCCTTCTCTTGTTCAGTGCTGGTATTTCTTATGATGACCTTGCTTGAGTTAGTGCATGCAAAGATCCAGGCTGAATGGTAAGAAAGTCAGAGGGTTATAAAACCACAGCAATGAACAAAACACCATATTGATGACTATAGCCAAATAGTAGCAACCTGAGGCTGGGTTTTCTTTCCTTGCTTTGTCAGATCAAGCTCATTATTTGAAAAGGATGAAGGAAAGAATGAACAGGAAATCTGGATTTGAGATTTGCTCTCCCCTTTGCTTTATAAAAGTAATAACGTTTTTTCATAGTCAAATTAGATAAGGAATGTTACCGTTAGATAAAATTTCAGAATTTCTCTCATTTTCGAACTTGATTCTACAGATAAAGGAATTTTAATTGAAGCACCTACACTATTAAATAATTATTTTAGTGGTTTGAATTGTATTACAGCTATCTCCACTGAAGAGGAGGCAGATAAAAGAGTAATTATAAAATTGACTGGATGTGAGGTTTACTTTGGTTTCATTGAATAGTTTCCATAGGAATAACTCCCCTTCTCTCTAGAACCTAGAGTGGCTTCTTCCCACTTTTCCTGGTAAAATCTGAGCCATTCAACACAGTACTTAGTTCAGAACCAGGACCTGACTTGAACTGGTGTCTCCAGGCTTTGCTCTTGCTCTGAGCCTTCCCAGATCTGGCCCTTGAGGTTCTCTGAACTTCTGTTTTCCTCTTACTTATTGAATTTTTTAGCTTCGAGAATTGGACCTCCTGTTCCTTCCCTTCCAGTCCACCTGAAGTCCATCTCCTGGCTTCTGAGTCTCTGCCATTCATCATCATAAAGACTCCCCAGGCTCCCTCATCCTTCCCCTGTGGTGCTTCTTGAAAACTAACCTGTATTATGGATATTTGTGTAGCAAAGACAGGGCCAAAACCAGAAAAAGAAAGCTTGGCGCTTTTAACCCTGCTTCACGCATCACACCGGGTCATTTCAGTTCTCTGAGCATGTGCTCAGCCTGTGGATTTCACAGCTGTCCTTGCACTGTTTTCAAGTCTGAAGTTTGCTGGCTAAAGTTTCGACTTCTCGCGAACCCAAAACAAGTCTCAATGTCCCATAGTGGTTTTACTCAGCAGCTATTTGCTAAATCAAATAGAAGGACAGATGAGAAACAAAATATTTATTGATCAATCCAGTGGGATACATGGGGAAAATAATGACAGTGTTCATTCATGTTATTTGAGTCTCAGTGACACACCTGGCAGCAGATTATCACCAACTAGCTTTCCCCTCTCTTTTATCTTAGCCCATGAGTGTGAGAGCTCCTTACATGCATAGAGTAAAAGTTTTAACACTCTTTCTCTGTACAGTTTATAAGAGGTATAGTAGTTCATAGCAAAGAAAAGAGCTGAAGATGAACTATGAATTCACATTGATTTGACAAGCTTCTGACTAACCCGAGAAAAGCTCATCAGGTAAAGACCACATCACACCACTTTATTCCAAGAAGGCAAAAATACCTCAGTTCCTTGATAACAATCTAAGCCTTTTCGGTCATTCAACAAGTGGTGTTAGGCGTTTCCACTCAGTGCTCTGGCTTCATGTTTTATCATGTGTTCATGGTGATGAAAGTTATTTCAAAGAAGACCAAAAAAATAAGCTTACCTCCATCTTTAGCTCATCACATCTGCTATTCAATAATATATTCTTTGCTTGTGGGTACCTGAAATAGTGAGAAAGAATAGAACAAAGAACATTAACTATAACTCAGCAGCATTTTGTACAAGGCAAATATTTACAATTTTAACTGATGACAGACACACACTTCATCCAACTATTAGCATGCAACTCCAGCTGCGGAAACTGAACAGCAATATGCCTACGCTGGTTAGCAGCAAAAAAGTAAACCAATCACATCGACAAAAAGCCACCATAAACAAAAAAACTGTATTTAAAAGATTAACAGTTTCGGCATTCATCCCTACCATCAAGTCTTTCACTTTTTTTTTTTTTTTTCCATCAAAATTTAGCTTAGGTTTGATGTTAGCAAGAGTTGCATTACTATTATTGTTAATTTTAGTTCTGTTTATTGCCTTGAGGGTTATATATTGTAAAATAATTTTGGTGCCTCTAGTTAATGTTAATTAGTTGTTTTAATAGCCTATAGACCTATTTGTTATGTTTTTGTAGGTTTACTTTTTTAACTATCAGGAACTAAATAACTGAGAATATTTAACATTACTGTTGCATAGGCAAAATTACAGAGTTACTATTAGTGTTACCTGTTTAACGTCTAGTCATCCTTTGAGTCCTGCGACATATTTCCTTAATAATCATCAGCCATCAAGTCTGATAGTCTCAAAAGAAATATCAGCCCTCTAAAGTGCCTTCAAGGGCGGTGATATTTAGCACTGAAAATTACAAATAAAGTTTTTGAGGTTGAATAGCAACAACTGGCCAGTGACACTGATGATTTGTTTGTCAAAACAAATTGTTATCAACTACGCAAATGAAGTCCACGCACTCCTTTGAGTGAAAACAATAAAGTGAATCTACGCAATGCTTACATGTTGGATGGCATATTTAATGTGCGGGGAAACTCAAAGGTTGAAGAACTAGGCATTTAGACAGTGGTAAGTGGTAATCTTACCTCTTTATACTCCATTACTCTTTCTCACGAGAGACAGGCTAATGCAAACAAGTCAATCAGAATTTGTGTTTAGCAAGATAAAGCTTAGAGGATAGTTTAAAATCCATTTATTATTCTAAATCCAGTTTTTTCCATTAACATGTTATACATTAGTGCTTACTAACCATGATTCATGTAACAGTTTAGTTTGTTAACTTTTAAATTATTTAACAACCATAAGTTATTAATACATTTTTAAGTATTACACAAATATCTTAAAACAGGCTTGGGTCCATTTTTGTAATTTTTAAATAGAAAACATTTTAGGCATCTCTTGAAGAAGAAATAAAGCAAGCATTTAAAGCTAGAAAACAAGTAATTCCAAATTTAGTTTTTACAAAAGTTTTCAGCTTTATTGACAAATTATGGCAAACATTTGACAAATTGTGGTTTCCTATTTAGAGAAGCTTACACATGGAACTTTATGTGTTTTTTTTTTTTTCTTTTTAAAACAAATACAGGTTAAAACACTGAACAAATTCAGTTAGCTACATACATCCAGTAGCTGCTTGTTTTCAACCCCATTAAAACAGCATTTAAAATTAAATTTACAAACTTAATATCGAACATCTTCATCTAACTAACAGATATTAAAAGACAGGTTAAAACATCTTATCTACAACTTTATTATCAGCTAGTTCAAAAATCATATTACAATCTTTGTAGCAACCCTAAACAACGTTTCTGCTAGTTGGTTGAGACTCAAAATCTGTTAACAGATTCATGCTCTTTCTTAAAGAAAAAAAAAAAAAAAAAAATGGAAGAAAGAAAGTAGAAAGAAAAGAAAAAAAATAAAAAAGATTGCACACAACAATGAAAAACAACCAAGAGAGTATCATCCTACTGAAAAGTCTACAGACTATGCTTGCCAATGTCTTTTTCAGTCTGTTTGGTAAAATAATACTAGTATCAATGTCACGCCAACAGTATAGAGGGAAATACAAGAAATATACGGAAGTGATCATGAGCAGTTATGCCTAGAATAGAAAAACACAAACAAAAAAAGGACTATTACTTGTCTTGTTGCTGTTTATGTGGAGACCACAGGCTATGAATTGTCTTTGAGGTGAGGTCACAGGTGAGCAGGACCTTCAATATCTACCATAGGGGTGTTCCCTGTATCCCCCTCTGGCTGACCTCGGTGGTGGCGCCTTCAAGCTAGAGCGGGTTGTGGCCCATTCTTCTGGTGCTATGAACAAGAGAAAGATAGTAACATACATATGACTGCATAGTGATTAAAAACAATCATTGAAGGCACAACAGTCGACCAAGAAAAAGGCAATGAAAGATCTCCACACTGAAAGCTAAACTGTCACTATTCATCCAAAAGTGTGTGTGTGTATGTGCCTGTGTGTGTGTATATGTATGTATCTATATATCTATACATGCTATTTACACATGCAGTCGCTTGTAGGTAAACTGTAAACTTTCAGAATATTTTTCAAAGAAGAGAAAGTTGAAGTCTTTGGATATTTTTCAAAGAAGAGAAAGTGTCTTCGGATAACCACACCTTTATTATGTGTTGGATTTCAATACCACAAATTAGAAGCATGTCAATGTAAACCACTACTCATTTAATCTTTTCATACAGACTTTTAAAAGATTGGGATATACTTCTAAAAAACTGGGATATAGTAGATCAGTGGTTCTTAGTCATTGATTAAATTGAGAATCACCTGGGAGTCGTAAACAAACAAAACCCAAAATAACTAATATCTCTTTTCTATCCCCAAAACCAAATGATTACAAAATTCCTCAGGTGGGATCTAGGGCTTGATATTTTTCAGATGCTCCTCAGATGACTGTTATGGGGTCCAGAGTTAAGATCTATTGTGCTAAACTGTACAAGAAAAAGTTAATGAGAAGGAAGAGGGATGGAGTAGGGAAAATTTTAAGCAGTAAACTTAGTGAAGAAAAAAAATCCAGGTTTTCCAAATAAACCACTCAAAATAAAGAGGTGTTAGTACATCAGGATATGAGGAACACCCCTCATTTACTGTTAATTGGAATTCTATTATTGTAAACGTTTTTGAACCTAACCAAAACAAACAAACAAACAAACAAACAAACAAAAAAAAAGAAACAAGCAACTGAACTTTTAAGTACTGTGGAAAATAGCTTTTGTAAAGTCTAGGTCCATAGGGAAAAAAAAAATGTAGTCCCAACTTTAAAGAAACCTTATAGTGGGTTTATGATGATATTTTATGTGATTCTGGAAACCAGATTATGTTTGTCTTTTTTTTTTTTTTTTGTAAAGACAGAGTCTCACTTTACCGCCCTCGGTGGAGTGCCGTGACGTCACAGGACTCACAGCAACCTCCAGCTCTTGGGCTTCCACAATTCTCCTGCCTCAGACTCCCAAGCAGCTGGGACTACAGGCCCCCGCCTCAATGCCCGG
>CAUYPK010143026.1:0-28620 GCA_963574355.1 Loris lydekkerianus
TTTTGCAAGATGAAAAGAGTTCTGGAGATGGATGATGGTACCACATTATAAGTGTACTTATAATACACTTTAAAATGGTTGAAATGGTAATTTTTAATTTGTATCTTTTACTGCAATAAAAAAATTGGAAACAAAACAAAACAAAAACAAAACAAAAACAAAAAAAAAAAAAAAAGAAAATACAGTGGACAGTAACCTTCTAATCAAAACCCAGCATTGTAGGTGGGGACTGAAAGCTGCAGTTGTCTGTTGCTGCTATTGTTCAACACCTGGTGCAGGTTCTGGTGACGCTGCTGTCTGCTTAGTTACCCTGAACACCTTACTTTTTCCCTGTATTAATGATATGTCACTTTTTTTTTTTTTTTTTTACTTTTAAGTAGTCATATGTGATTAAGCATAAGAAAATGATTGTTTCTTGGTAGCGCATACATTCAGAATCAGAACTGAGGATGATGCCAAACCACAGATGGTCCACAAGGATGGCTGAGACAGCGATACCTTCGCTTTCTAACATTTCAATGTATACAAAGATTGTTTCATGAAGAAAATTGTTAAAAATATTGTATAAAATTACCTTCAGTTTATGTGCATATATAAAAACATAAAGATGTTTCATGTTTAGACTTGGGTTCCATTCCTAAGATATCTCATTATGTATATGTAAATACTCCAAAATCAGAAACATTCCTGGTCCCAATTGTTCAGATAAGGGCTACTCAACTTGTTTTACATTTGTTTTTCCTTTAATTTGTTTGTATTTAATGATATATTTACATAATTTAATTTGTAATCATGCCTCTGTTTAAAAATCAGCTTGCAAAAATTTAACAAGTGAGTTTGGCAAGCTGTAATGAGTCTACTCCAGCAACCACCAAGATGGAGTATGTCTCCTCCACACCTGACCACCAAGACACCCAGCATAACCCTTCATTGACTCTCTCTTCACTCACTGGCCAGACCATTACAGAGAATCCAGTAAAGGACACCAAGAATGCCCTTGGGGACAGCAGAGCCTGCATCCCTGAGTTACCAGGGAGATAATGAGAAGTGCCATTCTACTAAAAATATCTGCCTTAAACTTGGTGTGAGTAAGAAATAAGGTCAAATGTGGTGACTCATGCTTATAATCCCAGCACTTTGGAAGGCCAACGTGGGAGGATTGAATGCATTTTCGTCATGTCAAGTCTCTGAAATTTGATGTTATTTTTTATAGCAAAACCTATCATGACTATTATACTTTGCTAGAAATGTTAAAAATTAAAAAATAAAATGAGAGGCTTATTTAATGACAGCATAAAAAATAACTCTAAAATGCAATGGTCCATGCTAGAAATAATAGTAATGTTATTCATCATATCCAAAGCCAAGCATTTACAACATCATATCTAAAACTACAAATATTACCCTTGCCTTGCCATCTTACCTCTTTCACTGGTGATTTCTGTTCTTTCTCCTTGTAAATCCAGAGCTTAAAAATATCTCTGACGTCAGAGCTCCACTGGTGCCGTATTAATTTACTTGACAAATGTTTTAGGCCAGAGGCCAGAATCACACAGTTGTAGTTGAATTGGTGCTATTGGTCAGAAGGCTTAAAAAAAAAATCCTTCAGCTTTGAGATAATGCTTGAAAGATCCTGCTTTAACTGTAAGACTACTAGGTATTTAGGCCCACATCTGGATACGGAATCCTATCTGAACCAATTAGCCTCTAAAGCTAAAACTCTGTGGTCTTTTCTCAGGGAATATTCTGACAATACCTACTCTAAGCACAAGGAATTAGTGGGGAAAACCTTCAAAACATCCTTTAATGGGAATTAGAAATGTCCAGCAAAAAATCAATGGAGTCTACCAGAAAATAGAAATGCCTTGAGAAACTGTTTTTCCCAGGTTGAAGGATTCTTAAAATTTTTAAATATAAACATCTAATCCTCAAGTTGAAGAGTGCTTTAAAATTTCAAATATTAGCATCTAACCTAGTTTGTGAAACATTCCAGAATGGAATGAAGCAAACACATTTCTGCAGATGCCTTAGCCTTGTCTTTATTTGCCAAATGTTCCCTAGGCATCTATCTTATGCAAGGTGCATACCAGCTGTGTTGTGGTCACAGTGGTACCTAAACCTTCATGGAGGTGGTGGCGCACAATTGCTATAAGGGGAAAGGGGATAAAGGCATCCTTGGCCTAGGACATGGCCCTGACATCAGCATGACATTTTTGAGAATGGGATAATATACCAGGGGGTCAAATGACATAAAAGTCCTTCATGACATGCTGAGGATTAAAAAAATCAATTAATTATTTTAAATTAAGTAAAATTGTATATCTTTGTGGCATACAACATGATGTTCTGATATAGGTATACATTGTGAAATAGCTAAATCAAGCTATTTAATGTATACATTATCTCACATACTTTTTGTGGTGAGAACACTTAAATTCTAACCCTTTGCAATTCTCTGATATGCGATATATCATTACAGGACATACTACTGAGGATATGGACTGTGTTCTATACACAAGGAGGAGAGAATCAGCATAGGGCCTTTTGCTTACATTAGAAGATGGTGCTCTGGGCATTGCCTGTGACTCAAAGGAGTAGGGCACTGGCCCCACATACTGGAGGTGATGGGTTCAAACCCGGCCCCAGCCAAAAACTACAAAAAAAGAAAGATGGTGCTCTGGCACTGTGAGAACTGTAGGCAGAAGACAGTTGTGAAGCTCTTGTATTAATCTACAACAGTGCTTTTTCAACCTTTTGTTAATCTCATGGTACACTTCAACCTATAGTGAAACTTCCAAGGCACACTTAAATTATGTTCATCAAAAAAAGAGTTAAATAAAGAATATACTTACTGTGTTATGAATGTCTTTATTTTATTTATTTTTAATTTTTTTGAGACAGAGCCTCAAGCTGTTGCCCTGGGTAGAGTGCTGTGATGTCACAGCTCACAGCAACTCCCAACTTCTGGGCTTAAGCAAGTCTCTTGCCTCAGCCTCCCAAGTAGCTGGGACTACAGGTGCCTGCCACAACACCCGGCTATTTTTTGGTTGTGGTTGTCATTGTTGTTTGGCCAGCCCTGGGCTGGATTTGAATCCACCAGCTCTGGTGTATGTGGCTGGTGCCTTAACTGCTTGAGCTACAGGTGCTGAGTCTATGAATGTCTTTAAAAATAATTTAATTAATGATTTTTACAAATTTTTGAGGCACCCCTAAGATCCTCTCACGGCACACCAGTAATCTGTGGCACACCAGTTGAAAAATCACTGGTCTAAGTGATTGATGATTGAAGCATGGGAGAAAAAAGGTGGCCATGAAAGCGCAGGCAGATATAAACACAAGACTTGCTCACTGGTTGAACGTGCATGTGTTGGGGGGCTGTGAGGAGGGGGTTGCCCTGCAGGAGAGCCCCATGCCTGGAGACTATGGGAGCTGCTGCTTGGTGGGAGAGCCTCTCTACTCTAAACAGGAAGTAAGCAAGGAAATATGCATTCAGTTTTGGAAACACTGAGTGGGAGAGGCTACAAGGAAGATCCAGACAGAGTAGGACACCCAGGTGATGTGAGATTTGAGGTTGGCATTCCAGAGAAAGAAGAGGAATAAGATAAAATCTGGAGCCATCAACAAAGGGATAATACAGGCATGTATGGAGGAAAGCAGAGAAGTGAGAACCAGGGTGCCAAGGGAGAGATACATCCTCAGTTTTCCGTTTTGTGGTTAAGTCAATTTAACACACATTTTCTTAGTCTCTGCCATGTACCAGGAGAGGAACCCAGATCTTGGCTGTGTTGAGGTTCACGGTCTAGATAGAACACTAGCAAAACAGACTTCAATATAACTAAAACATTATCAAAAGAAGAAACTTAGGGAGAAATTTTAAAAATGCATTTAAATCTGCCGGCTTAGCTAATATTTTTTACAGCTGTAATACTCCATATTATTGCAAGATTGAAGAAATAAGGCACATTTGTGTATGACTACTGGAAATGAACTGGCATAATTCTTTGGAAATACATATGAGTCTTTAAAAGAATTATACTCTTTAAAACAGTAACTCCATATTTTGTGTAGTTTACTTACTTGCATATGGTTTCTTTACACTTAAGTCAGTAAAGAACTATATTGTTCATTTTATCTAAAACAAACTATTTTCTATAGGTAAAATTCATTTTCACCTAATTTACTTTGTTTAGCTTTCTGTTTAACTTAGTAAATTTTTACTAAAAAAAAAAACAAACAAGTAACTCCTGTGGCTATTCCAAAGGAACTAATTCTCAATTTAAAAAAGTGACAACACAGCTTTCTGTACAAAGTACAAAGTCCATCACAAAGTATTTGTGATAACAGTTTGAGAAATTAGTGTAGATGCCCAGGTATAGTGAAGTGATGTAGTAAATTATGACAATTCTGCTAGGTGGAATATTAGGCCACCATTGAAAATGATGTTTGAAATAAGTTCATTATTCATGTTATAATGTTCAGTGGGAAAAAATGATAATTGGTATCATCACAAATGCATAAAACAAAACCAAAAGCCCATGAGTGGGGGAAAAAAGTCTACACAGTGTCCCCAAAATCTCCATACACAGGAAAATTATAACAAAGGATATCTTGGAATGTGTTTGCCATGAGTGGGAGAGGAGGCTTTGTGTGTGTGTAGAAAGAGGTGGCCGACCCATAGGGAACATTTTGTAAAATTTTGTAATGAGTGTTTTGTAAATAAAGGTATATTTAGCTATGATTTCCCATTTTCTCCACGTTTGGTGATTTTTAGAATACCGTGTAGAAGGGAAACATACCACAATTTGAATAGAAGTGTCTTTAGGCATAGAGTTTGGTTTTCTTATTCTTTCTTGAGTCATTTCATTTGATTCATTCTTCCACATTTTCCAAATTTGACTCATTCTTTCACATTTTTTGAATTTTCTATATAAATATTCAATGACTGATCAGAAAAATAAGCTCTAGCAAACACAGAATGAAGAATGATGAAGACTTAATGGAGACTCATTGGAATTGAAAAGCATCGTCAGGGGCTCAGAGACAGTGCGTGGACACTCTCCTCTAAGCTTTGAAGACTTGAGGGACCAGCACTGGAGCCCTGCGGATCTGGTGCCCCAGGTCTTGCAGAGACATTCAGGGGACCCAGGGCTTTGAACAGATGGTCATAACACACCCCTTGAGCTGTTTCTTCCACTTGTATTTGCCCCTATTTACTGCCTGCTTTAGGAAGGGTGAGATCACCTGGTAAAGTACCCTCTGGACACCTTCACTACTGACTGCTCCCCTTAACTCTGTTTCCTGGGGATTGAGGTTCCCCACCTCCTGCTGCAGCCCTGTGGCCCAGCCTAGTCCAGCAAGAGCACAGGTGGGGGAGGGTAGCAGGGAGTGTGCAATTGCTCCGAGATACTCCGAAAGCCCATAAAGTCTGAAAGGTTACGCCAAGACTGAGGCATGAAGAGTGAAAATTCTCTGTTCAACAATAATCCACCTTCCCTCATCTCTTCTTAAAATGGAAAAAAAAAAGGGTGCAAGATGACATTAGGCACTTTAAAATATGCAAAATTAGGAGCTGGTGCAGACCTCATTAACACCCGCCTCCAACATCATTAAGATGTTTCCAAGAAAATTAATTGAGAGACTCATTAAAAATAAATTAAGAAAAATGTGTTGCAGAGCGCCTGCACTCAGCTCATAAATCACAGCTCAGAGCTCCAGCCCGCTGCTCCGGCAATTAACTCCAACCTATTTGTTTTATCCTGACTGTGAAAATTAGAAAGCAGACGTGGAGATTAGATTAAGGACGTCTGTCAAGCGGAACTTGGAGTGAATATTTTAGGATACAAAATGGAAACCAGGAAAACAAAGACAGCAGAGATTTCATTCTAAGGGGCTTGTCTTTGAAAAGTGACAGGCAGATGAAGGGTGTTGGAGGGAGGCTGTGGGGAAGGAACACATACTCTAAGGAGGGAGGAAGGGGGAGAGAAAAGAGCAGACATTTAAACTATTCTGACCAGGAATCGCACAATACATTTGCATTATAAATATAAATAGTTACACATTTCAGGAAAGCTGGCATTGAGACATAAAATAGATGTGCCTGATGATACTCGCTATGTTATACTTTAATGTTTAGATATATAGTCATTTGATCTAATGACTCGAAACAGTTACTGGACTCCTGAAATATGTGTGTATCAGTGATGGCTATGTGTTCCTCTATGGGACATGAGATATGCCAACTTCCTCCCCATATCCCTTGTTTAACAGCAAATACCCAACAATTATTGAGTAGCAGGAACTTTGCTGGGCTCAATCATGTATGTTATTTCATACATATCCATACTTCAAAAAAGAAAATAGTTTTACAAGATGTGAAAACTGAGGCTTAAAGTAAAGTGATATGCTTGGGAGTCACTCAGCCAGTAGATGTTGGAGTAAGGGTTTCAAACCTTAGACCAGTACAGCCCTCAGCTTTATTCATTCAAAAGTACCTTTTGGGTCACTGTCTTTTTTCAAACCTCAAACTGGAAAGCTTTTTGTTCTTCCTACACTTCTTTCTTTGTTTCTTCCTTCCACAAATATATTATTATGGCACATCTGCAATATGCCAGGCGTGGCACCAGCTCTGGGGGGATCGAATGGTGGCCGTGTTGAGTTTGGGCAGACAAGAGCTGGTTAAGTCACTGCACACATGAGGACGGCCACAAAGAGCACAGTGCAACTCTTTCCCTAAGCGGCCGGAGGTGATCTGTGAAAATGGTTCATTATTCACTTGACCCAGAAAACCCCACAAAGTCATGCAAGTCTTCAAATCTTCATGTTCACTTTAAGAACACACATGAAACTGTCCAGGAAGTCCAGGGAATGCGTAAACGAAAAGTCATCAGGTATCTGAAGGATGTCAGTTTAAAGAAACAGTGTGTCTCATTCAGATGTTACAATGGTGGAGTTGGTAGGTGTGCCCAGGCCAAACTGTGGGGCTGGACACAGGGTCGGTGGCCCAAAAATAGTGCTGAATTTTTATTGCACATGCTTAAAAATGCAGAGAGGAATGCCGAATGTAAGGGTTTAGATGTAGATTCTCTGGTCATTGAGCATATCCAGGTGAACAAAGCATCCAAGATGCATCACAGAACTTACAGAGCTCCTGGTCACATTAACCCCTACAGGAGCTCACCCTGCCACACTGATCCTTACCGAAAAGGAACAAATTGTTCCCAAACCAGAAGAGGAGGTAGCACAGAAGAAAAAAATATGCCAGAAGAAACTAAGAAACAAAATATGGCACAGGAATAGATGCAACATAAAATAAATGCAAATAACAGTAAAAAACAAAACACACACAAACAAAAAGTACACAGTGTGAAATGGAACAGTGACTGTGCCTGTCATTCGGATCATTTATTGAATGCCTACTGAGCACCCCAGATCTTAGACTATGGCTCTCCTGCTTACCATTTGTGAGATTTTTGTTAAGTTACTTACATTCTCAGTTTCCCTGTCTATTAAATGGGGATAGTATTAGTACTTACCTCAGAGGTTTTGTTTTGCTTTGCTTTGTTTTGTTGTGGGGAACAAAATGGGAAAAATCCATGAGAAGCCCTTAGCAAAGTGCCTGGCTCAGGGTAAGCACAGAGTAAATGTCAGTGGTTATTATTTAAAGGTGACATTTAAGTTGGCTCTTAAAGGAGCAGCAGAAATTCAATCAGAATTCTGTATCTGGGGACAGTTGAAGCCTTATGGGTGGCATTTAAAACTATTTGGATCTTTCGAGTAAAAGGGGGAGTGGAGAATCTTGGGCATTAATAAGGAGCAAGCCAGCTTGTCACACACATAGCCTCACTGAGGGAGGGATGTGCAGCTCTGGGTTGTGAATGAGCCTGGTGTGTAGCAAGGCAAGAAGTGGGTGGCAGCTTCGCTTCCTGTTCTCCAAAGCATTTCAGAGGCACTGGGGGAAAATCTCCTTGTACAAAGGAGGAGCCTGAATGTCAAGAAAGTACATCACATCACAGCATTTCCACGCTTCCTTCCCACCTTGCGTAGGGAACCGCTGTGGATTAGTAGTTAGTGCACCAGCCTCAGTAATCTTTGGAAACTCAGGGACAGTACAGTGGATTGCATTTCATTTTTCACCCTGTTTTTATCTAATTTTTAAAAGACTGGACATATTCTTGATTGCAGATCTGTTGGCCCATCCTTACTTGCAAGGCTGTAATAACCCAGACAATGCCAATATTCAGACTGATACTCAGCCAGGTGTTCTGATATGGTCTTAACAGTTATAGCTGGTGTTCCTTGTGACCAGTTGGTGACGTGCTATAAAGAATTCTTCAGTATTTTGAATACAAGGCTAAGACCAAGGTAAAGTTTGAAATCTACATGAAACATGAGAATGAAATACTTCCTGGTTAGTAGGTCACCTGCCCAAATCAGAAGTAAGGGCTAACAAGCTGGCTCTAGTAAGTACACCAGATAGAATAAGGCCTAAAATAAGCAGACCAACAAGGACACGGTGATGGGGCTGCAGGATGGTCCTGGGCACTAGGAACCCATCAGAGGATGAAGCTATAGGAGTTACCCTCTGAAACTGCAAAGATTATTCTGAAAGGAATACAATCATATTGGAAAATTATTAGCTAACCCTAGAAATTTCCTTCTTTAAAGTTCCTGTCTCTAGCTTAAAGGTTAGAGATCTACTGAAGGGCAAATACCTGGGAAGGATAACATTGTAACCTCTTAGCAGACAGGATGAATTTCACACCCTTCCCAGGTGGATAGATTTTGACAGTGGAAAGGAAGTAAACACAATGACCTGGGACAGCACAAGAGAGGCACTGTGCTGAGCTCTCCAAAGCTGCAAAAATAAAGATATTTTCCAAGGGCTGGGCTGTTGATGGAAACACTTGAGAAGTAGCATCTTCACCTTTGTCTTCTCCTTGACCTCATGTCCAAACAGGTGCCGTGTTTCGTGGATTCTCTGTCCTCCATATCCTCCATGTCCATTTATCCTTTCCACCCCCTCCCTCCTGCCCAGCCTGCTTTGGTTTTCACTCATCAGGCCTCTTTCAACAGCTTCTCAGTGAGTTTCCCCTCCTCCAGTCTCTTTCCCTTCATGCCCCTGACTTACACTTGTCAAACAGCCTAGATGAAATCATGTTACTTCTCTGCCCCAAGCTTTTGATGGCCATGGAATAAAGTTTAAGCTTCTCAACTTTGCCACCTGGAATCTGGCCACAAGTAATCTTTTTGGGCATATCTCTCATGGTTTCCTCCTTTTCTAATTACACATCTTTTTGATTCTTGCCCAACTAGACTATTGTCTATTCCCCAAGCACTCCCGGTGTGTCTCCACGCCTTTTACTCTCCCTTCCTCAGCTCATCTCCACCTAAAAAAATTTAACCTCTTCTTCAAAGCCCAGCCCAAATGCTCATTTCCATAAAGCTCCTATGACCTTGCCCTCTTCCAAGACCTACTTCAGAGAGAAGGAATTTACTTGTAGAGTTTGCACAGTGCCTGACACTACTTATTCAATGACTAAATAATTGCTCATAGCAATTACCCCACTGTCTTTAATACCTCAACTGGTGGCAATACAATGAATTGATCTGTCACCCCACTAGATTCTAAGCTTCCTGAAGACTGGAAACATACATTGTTTGTGTACCCCACAGAAACCATATCTTGCACATTGTAAGGGCACCTTAATTTTTTTTATACTTTACTTACACATTATTTTATTTACTCTGGGTTATTTATATAAACAAACATATAGTTCTGCTTTTAATAATGAATTAATGGCACCGTAGGTTACTTTACTTGTGAGACACAGTGGTGGAACTGAGACCATCTCCTCAATTTCTGGTCCAATGTTCTTTGATCTGTTATACTTTATCCATATGCCAACATTCCTCAAAGAACTAAGACTTCAGAATAGTTACTTGTTTAATTAAAAGAACACAGCCGACTGGAGAGGCAATATCGGAGCGGGATGAACTAGGCGCTATCTCCACAGACCAAATGACGCACAGAAGGTATCAGTGCTGGTCACACACGGGACACCTTGTTCCACTTTGTCTCTGAGGTCAAGGTGACCGCCTTGGGTCACTCTTTTATCTCAGGACAGCAGGGAAATTTAGAAGTCAATAGCCTCTCACAAAATCCTAGAAGCTCCTGTGTAGACATAATCCTCCTCATATAGCCTATAGATGCTAGAGAGGCATTCCCATTTAGAGACATCATACTGGGTTGTAGAAGAACAAATCACCATAGTGCGTTCCTTTACCTGACACACACACACACACCCCAGGAGCAGTAATATGTGGGTCTTCCTGGGCTAAAGTGTTTCCCAGTTACCTATGACTCTCTGAAATGCCCTGCCCAACTTCTTCCTGTCAGTGCCGTATTTCCACTGACTATGGTCATTTCTAGTTGGAGGATGTGTAATCCATCCTGCACTGTGTGATCCATCCTCTCTGTCAGACTACATATTTTTATGCTTTATTATGCAATTGGACTGGCCAGGCTTTGTGAACAGTGTCTGAGTATACCCCTGGGAATTCTGTGGTTACTAGATTATCCTGGACTGTGGCTGTCTTTCAGTATCTCAGGGTATTATCCAGTGTTTCGAGTGATAATAATTAGAGCAATTAGCATGGCCAAGAGCTTTGGGCTGATTTATTCTCTTAAGTGCATACGCAGGTAGGAAAGGTTGAACTGCCCTAGTTCTGTCAGGGTCTAAATAGCACCAAGGCTTCCACTGCTTAGCCAAGCATTTCTGGGGTTAATTTTCATTAAAATGACCCTGACACTAATGACAAGTGACTGTTTCTGCCCCCATTTGCAATTTTATAATCATGTCCTTTTGTTTGCTTCTCACTAAAGGATACAGAGACATTGCCCAAAGCTCACATTTGTCCCCATTCCATATCATGTTTAATTTTAATTTCAGAATTATTTCTTTATAAGATCCTTGTCTCTCTTTTAGAACATAAAATATTTGAGGGCAAAAATTATGTGTTTTGATAACTAGTACAGTAATTAGTGGAAATGATAAAACAAATAAACAATTCCACATCTGAGCTAACAATATTCTAAGGATTCACAAAGGAATGTTTGGATTTGAATCTGGCCTCCTTTTGTGAGTTCCTCAACCCCTTGATCTACATCAGCAAAAATGGGGATAGTAATGTTCACCTAAAAGGTTTTAGTGAAGATAAGACAAGGAAAATTCTTTTGAAAGTACCCAGAAGTGCTCAGACGTCAAATGTATCTGAGCGTATTATCATATTTCCAGATAGCCAAGACTCAATCAAAGAACCCACCCTTCCTAAATGCCCATGAAAATGTAACTAAACCAAGAAGAATTTCATGTATTTCTTTTATGCCCCTTTGCCTGATTTCATTTGCACTAAAAAAACTATAAAATTTAGTGTTTTTAGGAATTATAAAGACTACTTAGCTTAATTTCCTCGTTTCATAGGCAAAGAAACTGAGATTCAGAGAAGTTAACATCAAGGTTATGTGGTGAATAATTAGACTGGGCTGATTCCCCTTGCATCTTTCAGATAGTCTGTGCTGTTATTCTGGAAGATATGCTAAAGAACTGATCTTTCCTGTTGAGGCTCAGGTGAGAGTGACCAATGAAAGCAATTCACCTTGAATTTTTTTTTTTTTTTTTTTATAACTTTGTTATGCTTCCAACGATTAAAGGAAAACATGTTCATTCTAGAAAATTTGGAAAAAAAGTGTTAAAAAGAAAATTAAAATTGCCTACACTCCATTGCATAATTTTAACTTTTTAGTGTGTTTAATACAATTGAGATGATTCCATACACATTTTTGTACTTGAGTTTTAAAATATTCAACATTATTCTATAGACATTTCCTGCATCTCATTTAACAGTCTTTGAAAATACGGTCATAAAGGACTACATATCATTCTTTCATGTGAATTGATCATAGCTGGAGAGGCAGAATGGTGCGCCCTTAACAGTCAGAGAGACATGGGATGGAATCCCAGCCCCACCCCTTAATGGCGGGGTAATGCAAAACCAGCTACTTATCCTCATTAAGCCTTAGTTTTCACATCTGCAAAATATTGTTAATACTCACCACATGTGGTTTCTATAAGGTTAATTGATGTACACACAGTAAATGCTCAATAAATGGTAGGTATTTACTATTGTTATTATTTTATCCCATTCTTATTATTGGACATTTAGCTTGTTTCCAGTTCTAAACAAACCCTGGGTAAAATATCTTCCTCATACCCACCAGGGTAACCTACCTGAAATATAACCTGTTATAGCTGCTCCTGTGCTTAGAAACTTCTATAGTCCTCCATCAAAAGTTTTCAAATTTTCTTTTCAGCAGGGGAAGGCTTCTGCTAAATATCCTATGTAAAATTTCCCTGGGAGGTTGGGTAGTGCCAGGGGTGGGGTTGACAGCCTGGACCAATTCCAAGTCCTGCTCCCCTCCTTGCAGACATTGGCCCCTAATGCTTCTCTGAGAAACACTAAGGCTTCTCTGAACACACCAGGAGAAGCTCTGAACCAAAGGGTAAATGGGAAGCTGTTGTTACACTGTTCTCTCTCTCACCCAAGTTCTTGGTGTCCTACATCCCCAAGCTGTTTATTCCAGAGAGACTCTGATGTGGTTTGTTTTCTTATGACTTTCCTAGTGTTACCACTTCTGTCTGAATGGTCTTAACCCCCGTCTCCCCAAGACTAACATCTACAACCATCTCAGCCTGCACATCACTTCATCTAGGAAGCCATCCTTGGCTTGGGCTGGTGAGATACTCCTCTTTGTTCCTGGGATACACAGTCAAGTTCTCTATCATGGTGGGTGCCACATCCCCCTGGTGTTCTGAACTGTGAGCTCTTAGGGGACAGAGACTATATTTTAGTGACAGTTGTATTCCCAGTCCCCAGGATAGTGTCCAGTATCTGGTAAATGTTTACTAAAATGATTTGTTAAATCCATAAACTTATAAATACATTTTGGAGTGCCTGTATGACTATTTCCTTAGAATAGTGTGCAGAAGAGGATTACTGCAAAGGATCCAAAGGTATGTACATTTCCAGGCCTTTTGATGTACTCTTAGTTAGATTTATTACAAAAATTGTAAGACATTGATTTGAAAAAATGACTGTCTCTCCCATGTCCATTAGTATTTGCTACTTGTTTTGGGGGTCACAGCAAAAAATGACAGTTATTGAACCATAAAATTGGCTATTTTTTGTGGCATCTGATGTGGTTGAAGTAAACAGAGGTATTGGCACATGGAGTGAGTGACCAATACAGACTGGGGCACTAAAAAATGTCGCTGTCCAACAGCACATATCACGAGATGGCAGGAGATACACATTGCCAAAGGATGGTGACTTTAGCCACTTTTCATCCACATAATTTCTCTGAGCCTATTTTCTCATCTGTAAATGAGTTTAATGATACCTCTTAGGGGGTCATGTGATGACAGAATTGAATCAAATGGGCTCACACATAAAATCCTAATACATACATTTGTGTGCTTTTACAAATGTTAATGAGGAGAGCTCTGGACTATACCAAGAGAAGAGAGTACCAAGTTTAGGAAACATTTAAACTGGTCTCTTTGATGAGCTTTGCTTTTCATAAAATCTCATGATGTCCCCATATAAACTGTTAGGATATCACCAGGTTACCCCATTTTATCACATAAAAGATAGAGAAACCCAAACTATAAAAGTCTTATACTTTGAGGGTAAGTTGAATCAATTGAAATGGCTCTAAGACACTTCAAAATACTACACTCAAGGGCAGCACCTGTGGCTCAGTGGGTAGGGCGCCGGCCCCATATACCGAAGGTGGCAGGTTCAAACCCGGCCCCGGCCAAACTGCAACAAAAAAATAGCCAGGCGTTGTGGTGGGGACCTGTAGTCCCATCTACTCGGGAAGCTGAGGCAAGAGAATTGCCTAAGCCCAGGGGTTGGAGGTTGCTATGAGCTGTGTGACACCATGGCACTCTACTGAGGGCGATAAAGTAAGACTCTGTATCTACAAAAAACCAAACAAACAAAAAAACTACACTCAATACTATGGTTTTCATTACTCATACCATGACTTCAAATATCCAAGTCTCTAGCCCAGAGCTCTTCTGAATTGGTTCATATATCCAACTGCTTGGATGATCCAGGTATGTGGTAAACTCAGGGTGCTCAACACCTCTCTCCTGTGTCTGTCCAAACCTTCTCTTCCTGCTATCTTCCTGTCTCATCAGCAACTACTTTGTCACCTCAGGCCAAAAACCTGGAGGTCACCACCATCTACTCTTTTCCCATTCTTACCCTTACATCTATTAGTCAGCCCCAAACCCCGTTGTTCTAACCCTCAGTACCTCTAATGCTCATCCCATTTTCTCTATGACTGTTCACTGCTCTGCGTCACTCCTCGTTGTTTCTTGCCTGGATGGCTTCAGGAATCTCCAGTCTAGTCTCCTGGATTCTGTCTGGTCTTGCTCCCTCCATCCCATCACTCACAGCACTCACAGCCCTGTCATAAGCATACAATCAATCTAGAAGAAAAGAAGCTATAAACGGCAATAGATATCAACGTCTTCAAAGTGTGTTCTTTAAAAAATATGATGTCATAGGTTAAGACATAATCAGTTAAACATAGTTCTCCTGGAGACAGGTTGACTGCTCGGTATGAGAATCAAATGAAATATAGCAATGAATGATGTATCAGTTCACTTGAAATAACAGTCGTGGTGAACCGACATTTATTAGATTGTGCAGAGATGATGTGGAGGTGATGCTGGAAGGGCATGGCAGCTTAAGGTGAACTTCTCCAGTGTCTCGAGGGCCACATGGTCTTTGTGAACATGGCAGAGAGAGGATCATTTACTAAAGTCTATTATAGTTTGAAAATCCCAAGAGCCAAAGTCATAACTAATAGAACAAAACTTTTGTCCCCTAAAAAAGATAGATGCATTATTACAGTGGCTTTTAGCCTCCTTTTAGGAGGCTTCCTCAGTTTCATGACCACAATGAACCCCCAAATATGAGGGTCTTTGACTAAAGTTACCAGGGCCTGAACCCATCTACTGCCTGCAGTTAGGGGACAGTGATCTAAGTTTAGCACGTTCAAAGAGAATGGCAGTTGAGTATCAAATGGAATGAAGTCTGGAGACTGGAAAAAGGCTAGTAAGACTAGGAAATTATTCTGCCAAGCTGCTATCAAATTTTCGAAATGCTCATTCCTAATTTTTGTATTTATCTTATCACAAACCAGTAACAAACAGTTCATAGACAGGAACTGGTCCAAAGGCCACACTTTGAGTAGGACTGCTTTAAAGAATTTGTTAAAGATATGTGGGGAAGATTTTTCTTACAAAGATAATCTACTGGGAAGTCACCAATCTGTTAATTGATATTCATGTACCTTTGCTTCAAAGACCAAAACATTTGGCTGTTTGGGTCTTGGAGAACTTCCATCATTGGTCAGGCTAAGTTGACCATTACCATGAAAAAATGCCTATCAAACCGATGAGCCCCAAGTCAACCTCTGGAAAAACAATGGTTGCTTGGATTAAAAACCCTCATTAGAGAATATATAAGCTGTGAACATAACGTTCACTGTATTGTTTTAGTGATGGATTTTTTTAGTCAATCAACCATTAAGTAGGTTCCTCCATCCCTACCAGATCTCAATCAATTATCATGATGTCTGATTTGATAGGCTGATAATCACAGCCACAGAAACTCTAGAGATAGGGAAGACTCCTTTAGGCTCTACTGAACAATAAATATCCATTAAGCACAAGTTATATGCAGGCTTCTTGCTGTCCTTACTCCAAATACAAGGGCAGCTGTCTCTCTCTAGAAGAGACACACACAGGCTATGTTTAAACAGTAGATCAAAGATCTCAGATTCTCAGGTCCACTACTGTGTTAGGTTAAAAGGGCTAAGAAATATTGATGGAGTAGGGATAGTCAAAAGAAAAAACACGGACAGAGATATTTATTACCTAGCCCTTAAAACCTTGTTCACAGATAAGCTGTCCTCTTCCTGTGGCTTGGAACCCCATCACAACACACATTTAATGCAACTACAATGGGCTGTTTCTCATTATGGCCAATGATGAAATGCTAGGGGTAACTTTAGAAATAAGGAAATGGATATAATGCATGAAGAGGATAACAATTAATTTCGTTTTGTTTTGTTTTGTTTAGCAGGCCCTGGCCAGGTTTGAACCTGCCACCCCTGTGCACAGGGCTGTTGTTCTAACCATTGGGCTACAGGCGCCCTGCCGGGAAGAATTAACTTCTATATCAAACTCTAATTTGAGGGTATTGACATGCAGGAATTGGAGGAAAGAAGATTCGGAGGAGATAGCCCTCATGAAGTGAAAGACAGAAATCTGATGGAAGTGACAGCTCAGGTCAGCAAACACACATTGAACGGACATGTTCTAAGCGTTGAGGACTCAAAGGAGCAAAATACTATCTCTGTTTCTGTGGTCTGGTGTCAGAAGCATATCTATATACAAGTTATTGTAAAACGGTGGGAGATGCTGAAACAGGAATTTGTACAAGGTACAGATGTTGTACAGCTGAGAGAGTGATTAACTCTATCAAGTAGAACTGTAAGAAAATATAAAAACTTACAAAGCCATTTATATTGGCAAAGTGACTCTCAAAATGTTAAAGTAAATCATTTCTACAAATTGCTAAAAAAAACAAAACAAAACTAAGTCCTAATTTACCTTAAGTTAAGTATGCACATACGCTTCCGACTGGTAAGGATTTAGGTTAAATACGCTTCATCAGGATAATTCCCTTCTACCAAAAATTATACAAATACTTACCAACACCCCTTACCCTAACCCCAAACTATCTGGCAAAACACTTACTCAAGTAAAATCAAGTCTCTAGGAAAGAGCTATTTTGAATGAATGCTGGAGGGATCCACAAAAAGGCAAAAAATGATGGATGAAAGAAATGAGCTTTTCTTGGCTCACTTTCAGAAGACATGGTCACCCTACAACCCGGTTGGGCTCTGATACTTCTAGATTTGCTTAACAAATATGCAACAGATATAGAATCTTTATGGCTGGTTGGTAACAGAAAGAATAAATGATTACCAATACTAATGTCCTTCATTACTTCTGTTATTTATTTATTTTTGAGACAGAGTCTCAAGCTGTAGCCCTAGGTAGCATCATAGCCCACAGCATCCTCCAACTCCTGGGCTCAAGCGATCCTCTTGCCTCAGTTTTTCTATTTTTAGTAGAGACTTGCTTTAGTAAGTCTTGCTTTTGTTCAGGCTGGTCTTGAACTTAAGAGTTCAAGCTATGCACCTGCCTTGGCTTCCCAGACTGTTAGGATTATAGGCATGAGCCACTGACTTCTGTTGTTTTTTAATAACAACATACATAGAATTCAACCACTTAAAGCATAAAATTTAATAATGTTTAGTCTATGTACAGAGTTGTAAAGCCATCACCATTGTCTAATTTTAGAATTTTTTAAATCAGAAGAATCTTAACCCACCAGCAGTCATTCCCCATTCTCTCTTCTTCCAAACCCCCTGACAACCACTACTTTACTTTCCATCTCTATGGACTTGCCTGCTCTGAACATTTTTTTTTTTTTCTTTTTGAGACAGAGTCTCACTTTGTTGTCCTCGGTGGAGTGCTGTGGCGTCACAACTCACAGCAACCTCTAAATCTTGGGCTTCAGCAATTCTCTTGTCTTAACCTCCCAAATAGCTGGGACTCCAGGTACCTGCCACAACACCCAGCTATTTTTTTGTTGCAGTTGTTTAGCTAGCTTGGGCTGGGTTCAAACCTGCTAGGCTTGGTGTATGTGGCTGGTGCCACAACCACTGTGCTACGGGTGCTGAGCCACCTGCTCTGAACATTTCACACAGCTGAGTCCTACAACACATGCCCTTTGTGTCTGGCTTCTTTCACTTAGTGTGGTATTTTTAAGGCTTATCCATGTTGTAACAGGCATTAGTACTTCACTCCTTTTCAAAGCCAAATAATAATATTCCATTACATGGATATACTACACGTTGTTTTTGTTGTTGTTGTTGCTCATGATGTTTGGTGCCATAACTAAGTAATGATTGTCAAAACCTAGAGTCAGGATTTATTCCTGTTTGTGTGCGTATGTGTTTTTTCTTGGCTTACAAAAAAGAAAAATTTATTTCTCACATTTCTGGAGGCTGGGAAGTCCAAGATCAAAGTGTCAGCAAACTGAGTCTCTGAGGAAAGCCTACTCTTTGGTTCCCAGATGGGACTTTCTCACTGGGCCCTCCCATGGCAGAAGCTCTTCCTCTGTTTTCTTCTGAGATTTTTATAGTTTTGGCTCTTACATTTAGGTCTGTGATCGCTTTTTAGTTAATTTTTGTATGTAGTGTGCCTTTTGCATGTGAATATCTAGTCATCTATGTCTCATTTGTTGATCAGATTATTCTTTCTTCATTGAATTTTCATAGCATCCCTTTTGAAAATCAATTGATGGTAACATAAGGGGAAACTTTTCAATGCTCGTTTCTATTCCATTTATCTGTACTTTTCTATCTTTACACCATTACCACACTGTCTCGATAAGTACAGCTTTGTAGTAGTTTGGTAATAAGGAAATGTGAGTTCTCTGACTTTGTTCTCTTTCAAGAGTATTCTGGCTATCCTGGTTCCTTGCATTTCCATATGTATCTTAGGATCAGTTTATCAATTCTGGAAATTAGGCATCTGAGGTTTTGGTAGGGATTGTGTTGAATATGAAGATCAGTTTGGTAAGTATTGCCATCTTGACAGTATTAAGTCTCCCAGTCCACGACCATGGGATGTCTTTAGTTAGGTCTTTAATTTCTTTCAAAATGTTTTGCAGTTTTCAGTTATAAGTTTTGTACTTCTGTTATTATATTTGTTCCCAAGTATTTTATTTTTAAAATACTATTACGTGTATAAATGGAATTGTCTTCTTAATTTCATTTGTGGAAATGAAATTAATTTAATTTAATTTATATACTTGCTAAAGTATATAAATACAACTGACTTTTTTTTTTTGTTGTTTGTTTGTTTTTTTGCAGGAGGGGAGGGGGGCGGACAGAGTCTTGCTCTGTTTCCTGAGCTAGAGCATAGTGGCATCATCATAGCTCACTGCAACCTCACACTCCTGGACTCAGGCGATTCTTCTGCTTCAGTTTCTCAAACAGTTAGGACCACAGGCATGCGCCACCACACTCGGCTAACTTTTAAAATTTTTTATCTCTTGTGGAGATGTGGCCTCGCTATGTTACTCAGGCTTATTTGAACTCCTGGCCTAAAGTGATGCTCCCACCTCAGCCTCCCAAAGTGCTAGAATTACAGGTGTGAGTCATAGTGCCCAGTTGATTGTCCTTTCTCAATGTTTTGGTGGCATCACATCTCTTTCCAAAGTGTACTTGACTTTGTATATACTTGATCCTGGCCAATTTTATGTGTCAATAACCAACTGCTTGATTCTTTCTAGACATGCTTCATTTTAGACTTGATTATAAGTATCTTGAACTGTCAGAGTTCTGTGGGAGAGCCTATTCGTGGGCAACTTCAGGAACCATGAAGCTCCTGCTATATGTTGAGCATAGCCTCAAAAATATGGGCTTTATTGTGTAGACAAAGATGGTCTTCAAAACAAGGGACAACCAAGCCTGTTTTCTAAAATGAGAACCATTCTCTCTCGTCCAGTGGTTTTCAACCAGAGGTGACTTTGCTTCTAAGGGGACATGTGGCAATGTCTAGAGACATTTTAATTGTTACAACTTGGGGGGAGGGTGTTACTGGCATCTAGAGGATAGAGGCCAGGAACAGTGCTAACCATCCTAAAATGCATAGGACAGCCTCTTTTTTATTTCTCCTTCCTCCCTAGCAAAGAATTATCTCTGCTAAAATGTTATTAGTGTTGAGGTTCAAAAACCCTTTTCCATGCAATACCATTGAAATTGAAGGCTCATTATGGCTCTATAGGCAAAAACAAAGATAACACGTTTCCATGTTTACCCCACCAGCCGCATGTATGTTCTTCAAATTTTTCTTCCCCAGAAGCAAAAAGTAGGATCAGAGAGACTATAACAGACCATTTGTTTTGATACTTGAAGGAATCACAGTTTGTTTTTTAGTAACTCTTTCATTGTCTATTGACCACCACGTCTCTAAGATTGTTAAGATTTTTTACACTATATATAACATTTGGATCCATTCCTTTGTCTCCCAGAAGATTCATAAACACTTTCTCAATTTTTACAGATTTTATTTTTTACTGTTTAATTCTTAGTGTGGCCTTTCTTTAGATGCTTTTAGAAGGAACAACAGAACTACTGGGATGTCCTGGTTGGTTTATAACCATGTCTTGTTTTGTCATGATTATCATCTAGTGGCTTCAAAAATGTTCCTATTGTCATTAGGTGTTTGTAAAGAAAATCCATGAGATTTAACATTACGATAGGAGATATAGTGGATGGTTCTAGGGTTTGTGGCCCAGGACCTTAGGGTCCTCAGGTCCTAGGGAGCTATTTTGGTAAAAATATACAAAACATTTCATCTAGAGATTAGTCTAACAGGGGGGCAGCACATGACAGAGGGAAATACAAATTATAGATGCAAAAATGTCTACCAGGTCATATCAGGTAGACCTTTATCTAGATTATAGAAAAAGAAAAGGAAATGCTGTTTCTTCTTAGTTTCAGCTGTGTCCTTAGTTTACAGAGCCTAGGAAGGATTTCAGTGAGGCTGAATATGATGGAATTATTCTATTCTTGGCCAGTTCTAAGTGTCTCTAATAATTTACTAAAAGTAGGACAATTCTGCCTTCTAGTAGAATTCCTGACTAGACAAATCATTTTGTCAGACGTTCTATTAACACTTTGCTTTTCTTCATTTTTTTAGCATATTCCATTTTATTCCTTTGTAGTATGGTTGAAAACGTATATGATTCTTATCTCTTCCTTAGCTCTTTCTTTTTCCATCATGATGTTTGCACTTGAATCATGGTTTAGCCTAGCTGTAGAGATTTGATTCTTTTAACAGGGACAAAAAAGCACACTACAGCAGAAAGAATGCCAGCCTGGGAGTCAGACCCTGGACACTTGTCTGGCTTCTGCTGCTCTCTGGCTGAGTGGCTTAGGGCAAGTCACTTCTCTGTTGCTTTAGTACACATGGTGTTGTACAAAAGATCTCTAAGGGGTCACTTCCATTTCATATATTCTCTATATTTTGAATCTTATCTTATATACATGTGAGAACAGTAACACAATAACTACATATTTTCTTCTTTCTCTGCCTGTTTTGCAACTGTATGTGGGTTTGTGTGTGTATGTGTATGAGAGAAAGAGAGAGGGAGAGAGGCAAAGGTCGTGGGACTAGGGGTAAAGAGACAATGGACTAGTTAACCTTGGCAGGCAATACCAAGGAGTAATAATCTGTAAGCATAACTTGTGTTGAAAACATATACAGGTATTTGAAAACTCCTCTTCAGGAAATATGTTAAGTATTCATCATGCTTGCAAAATAGCATTCTCAAAAATGTCATTCCCTCCCTCCCCCAGGACAGATAAAGCACCTGCAGCCTATGACCGGCCACTGAAACAGCCATGAAAATCCTCCTGCTTTTATAAAGAAGGACAAAGCTTTGAAGCTTCTGCTTTAAATCGCCCAGCGTATCCCCGCTGTAATGAGGACAGCATTTCCCTAGTCAAAACATCCTGGTTCTATTTATAGGTGTTCACTTCTCTGAATAACAAACAGAAGTAGCAGGCTGTTCTCATATTGTATCATTTTCCTTCAACTACCCTACTATTTAATACAATGCCAACAATTAAAAAAAAATCCAGAGCCACAATACATAACAATGGGTTTAGTTCATTACCTTAGAGAAGACGCTGACTGCCATATATTCGAATATGGACACGCCGCAGTATTATTTGATTGGCCTTTGTTTACCCCAGGTTTCTAACATCTCCCTTACTATTTCCTGGAGGGTGGGGAGGTCACTTCTTTAAAATGATTTCAGAAATATCCAGTCTCCTTAGTTGAAGGGAGACTGTATTCATCTGCAAATAACATCCCTGAACTGATGTTGCTTTAAATAAGGATGGCAGACAATACAGCATCCACAGAGACGGCCACAATCAACTTCTATTCCTTTTCAAAGGTAAGTTTGTGCTAGGTTATTTAATGGACCACAATGTATTCACTAGGTACAGAATCCATACCCCTGAACGGCTGGTGCTTAATTCCATCCCTCCAGTCTGTTTTAACTAAGACGTTTCCTCCTGTGCGTATAATCTTCATTATCATAGAAGTTATTTTTAATTTGTAATTAACATAGTCTCTTTCTCATTATGTACGCCTTGATCGACTTGGACCCTCCGGACAATTCTTGTCTGGAGCGGAGCAGGTTGCATACTGCAGTTCTTAAAATGTGCAGTAGGTGTCTATCTTAGCCTTTCCTTCATCCTTCCTCCTCTTCTCCTCCCTGACACTGTGATATAGTGCATAATTCCAAAATGGCAGCTTTTTGAAAATTCACCTTGATTATCAGACATTAAAAGTGACTCATCCCGCAGTGACTGTCTGGCAGAAGGGATGGGATCAGACAGCAAGACAATGAGGGGACTGGGCACATTAGCGCACTAGATTACAGAGCCCATCAAAAATACCTTTGTTCTGTCAAAGATCCAATCATTTACTAGTAGTGTTCGGCAGAGGAGAAAGAATGAGAGAGGAAAATCCACCAAACAAATAAATTTTAAAAAATCATCCATGAATTTAAAACCTCCTCAGTTCTCTTTATTGCAAGAGGGGAGGGAAGTGTCTGATCAACCATCTTAAAAGAAGGAAAGATGGAGACTGTATTTCTGAAACGGGAATCTATAGAACCCTTTCTTTTAGTGGCTATCAAATTTTCTACACTAGTTTCTGTTTTTTGGGAAACAGGGAATTTGGTCAGTTAATGGGGTTTTGTCTTGACTACATCTGCAGTCAGCCTGATTTCCAGAAGAATATTTAGAAGACAAATTATTTCGTGATCGGAACATTCATTTTCATTAAAAGCAAAGCTTCTGATTTCTATCATGTTACCTTATTGTGTTAACTAAGAAATACGTGATGGGTGAGAGGGGAAAGATACGTGTAAGGGCCACTGTTGATAAATACTTTATAAGCATCTAAACTGGCCCATAGAAAAAGGGAGTAGGAATCTTTGAAAGGAGAAGAGCACACGAATTCTTGCATCTAGCATGTGTGTTTGTGTGCAAAGGGGAGGAGGAAACTGGAGAAGCAGGGAGGAGAGAGATGAAGGCATTCATATGGAGCCCTGGGTGGGTGTGTAACTGGGTGAGATGTGTACTGAATCGTCAGCATGACTGCAAGCCTGGCGAGTTTATCTGATTCTCCAAGGAGACAAAATACCCAAATGGGAGGTTGGTGCCTGACTTTCTTCTTTTTTTCTTTTTATCATTTTCATCATTTGCCTATGAGCTCAGAGGAGCAGTTTATCAGTCATGGAAAATGCCCCCCAGGGGCCCAGATCAAAGGCAGGCTTTGAATTGTGTACTTAGGTGGATCTTCCTGCCAAAGACATTAATGTGATTAAAACACAAATTCCATAAACAATTATTTTCCATCTGTTTAGCAGTAATAATAGTGATGCTATGTACCATTAATAGCGTCCTTTGCCTACAATGATACGGAGTGAATTCAAATGCCCTTCTGCTAAAGCACTTTGGGAACATTTGAGAGGTCTTATTTGCCAGCAGGACAGAAGAGAGGCCCCTGTCACCATGCAGGGATTTCTTGATAAGAATGGCTGTATTTTAACTGTCATTTGGCAAATATATTCATTAAAACAACTCCCTGCATCCTGCCAATTGTGCGATATACTTGGGATTTGTCATTTTTCACCCCTGCTTCCATGTTTATTTCTACTGTCAGGTACAGAACACCTACCCTTCTTTTTGTCTCTCTTAATTATTCCCAGCACCAATGGCTTCATTCCTTTATTGATGGAGGGAGGTAGATTCAGCAGGACTACCTGGTCTCAATGGCTCAGTAGCAGTTACACATCCAGAAACCCATTTGTATGTGTTTGGATTCACAACACACACTCTGAGCAGGGAGAAAGAGAAATCTATAGGCTTTAAAAATCTCTGCCCAAACCAGACCAAGAGATTAAAGGGGAGGGCAAAAGGGGAGGGCCTA
The DNA here is from genome assembly GCA_963574355.1 of Loris lydekkerianus. Classification (NCBI taxonomy): domain Eukaryota; kingdom Metazoa; phylum Chordata; class Mammalia; order Primates; family Lorisidae; genus Loris; species Loris lydekkerianus. The sequence continues at coordinate 24,231 of CAUYPK010143026.1, forward strand.
GACCAATTTCCACACACCAGCACTCGCAATACAGGGATAGATTCCTGAAAGAGAGACCGGCAGAGAGTTTTCATCAGTAGAATTTTAATGAGCCCTAAAGGTTAGCCTTCGACTTCGTTAAAAAACAGCCCGAGAGATAATTTCCAATTTTCAGTGTTTATAGAATAGTAGTTCCTTGGTCATAATGAAATTCTGAGACTGTCTTGAGCCTATTCTGCATGTCCAGCTGATGCTGAAACACAAACCATCAAAAATTATTAAATGTGTGCTCAAAATCAAATGTGGAAGAAATAAAAAGAGGAAGACATTTTGCAAATTGAAATGATCACATTAACCTCCTCTGGTGAAATTGGTTCAGTCAAATGAAAAATACTTATTTAAAAAAAAACAAAAACCCTGCACAGATATTTTAGCTATTAAGAGGGTAATGATTATCATAATATTGAAATGGACAGATACAAGAAATAAAGGACCTTTATAAACAAAAGAGGGAAACCCCTTTCCCAGCAGCTAGAGACTCGTGTAAATGGGTTGAACAAAGTAGTGTGTAGGGGAGAATACCGGAGCAAATATTGCCAAATTGACATGAAAGGATAGGTCTGCTTGTTGGGAATATGTCTCCTCTCCTCCTCCTCCCCTACCCTTGCTTCCTCCCTCTTTACTGAGCCCTTAAATAATTGCAGTAATTGCTCCAGAAGGTAAACAAGTGTGACTAAGATTCCAGCCAGATAACACAGGAGAGAAGGGTGGTTAAGACAAAGGGGCCACATCCTAAGATTTGTCTTTCCCCCAAACTGGGGAGAAAATCCTTTCACCCTAAAAGGATTACCAAATCTCTTACTGGTATGGGAACCAACAAATAGCAGGTGCTTGAGCTCTAAATGCAGGGAGGAACATTCTTTAGGTTACTTAAAGTTATGGTAAAAAATTTATTTCCTCCAGTGCACAGATCACTTTTCACTCTTCCACTTCCCTTCTTGCCACTTCCCTTCTTCTTCTTCTTCTTTTTTTTTTTTTTAGACAGAATCTCGCCCTGTTGTCCCAGACTGGAATGCCACAGCCTCAGCCTAACTCATAGCAACCTCAAACTCCTTGGGTTCAAGTAATCTTGCCAGAGCCTCCTTAGTAGCTGGGACTATAGGCACCCACCACAACCCCTGGCTAGTTTTTCTATTTTTAGAAAATAGAAAACAGGGTCTCATTCTGGCTCAGGCTGGTCTGGAACTCCTGAACTCAAGTGATCCTCTGTCCTCAGCCTCCCAGAGTGCTAGGATCACAGGTCTGAGCCACCACTGCAGAGTTCCCACTTTCCTCTTGATTTTCAGAAGAGTGGAAAGGGTTAAAAGCAAAGCAAAGCAAAACAAACAAACAAATAAACAACCCTCCCTCCTCCCCCAGATTCAAGGGTACAAGAGGTTAAGGAGCCATGGGCCCTGCTGGGTGAGACTCAGGTTAGTTTTCAGCACATCAGAGACCAGGTAGGGCATGAGATTAGGGGCTGGCCAACTTGGGTTCCAATTCTAGTTTTGCGTTTTATCCCTTACTCTGCATATAACTCTAGTGGGAGCAGTCAAGTCCTCAGAGTTATCGTTTTCTCCTAGGACGGCTGTTCTCAACCTGTGGGTCACGACCCATAGGAACTGTAGTAAAGGGCCATGGTGTTAGGAAGGTTGAGAACCTCTGTTCTAGGACAAAAGGGTTTAGTGAATTGAGGTAATCTTAGTACTAGGAGGGATCTCAGGGATTATTCAGGCACTTTTTCACATTTTGCAGACAGAAAATGAAATAACAATAACAGTGGTTACAATAAGAATAATTGTAATTTGTAGCTAAGTTTTTGAGCATTTAATATGCATGAGGCACTATTCTGAGCTCTCTATACAAGTATTATGTTATCACAGCAGCCCCCTTGGTAGGTAGTATTGTTACTCCCTTTCCACAGACAGGAAAACTGAGGTGCAGCAAGGTGCAATATCTAAGGAGGTACAGCTGGTAAGCAGTATAACTGGGTTCCAGACCCAGATGGGCAGGCTCCAGAGTCCATGCTCTTCAGCACTCTATTTCAGTAAGCTGTGAATTCCGCTTTTACCTGCTTTTGCACAGGGGTGCACTCATTTCAGAGAACGGTGCACCGCTGAATTAGTGCTGAATGTGGTCCTGAAAACACAGGCACTACAGAAATGTGTTGCCAGTGTCATGGTGATGGCTGACAATGTCTATTCTACTCCCTCCAGGTTCCCCGAGGTTACTGCTTCCCTCCAGCCAAGTCTTCTCTCAGCCCACGGTCACAAGGGTATTGCTGTCCTCCCAGGATGCCCCCAGCTCTTTGTGATGCCCTTCCCAGGTCAGAACTGTTACCATTTACTTATTGTTAACATGTAGGCGCTGGGCACTGTAAACCAATGAGAACTGATGGGGCAAACTGCAGTCTCCTCTCTGGTGTAGATAAGCATCCAATCTTACCCAGTGAGTGCTCTCCTGCACCATCCAGAGGGGCCTGTCTTTTGCAATGGTAGTGTTTATTCTGCCATGATCTCTCTTCTGCCATTTATTTTTGCTCTAAGAAGCAATTTTGATCCATAATGACGAGCAAAAAAATATGCAAATGCTGGTGCTGGAGCAAATAAATAAAGAGTATCATGCTGGGCGTTCTCACACAAGTGGAATAGCAGCTCCAGAGAATTTCAAGGAAATGGTTGGAGAGAGTGAGAGTGAAGTGGGGGAGAGAATCTGGCAACAGACGATTAAAGAGCAAGGGCAGTTCTGACCTGGGAAGGGCATGACACAGAGCTGGGGGCATCTTGGGAGGACAGCAATGCCCTTGTGACCATGGGGTGAGAGAAGACTTGGCTGGAGGGAAGCGGTAACCTCGGGGAACCTGGAGGGAGCAGAGTAGCCATTGTCAGCCATCACCATGACACTGGCTATACACTTCTGTAGTGCCTGCTTTCAGGACTATGTTCAGTGCTAATTCAGAACTTCCCCTGCCCTTTAATCGTCTGTTGCCAGATTCTCTCCCCCCCACCCCCATTTGCTGTCACTCTCTCTCTCCAACCATTTCCTTGAAATTTACTGGAGCTGCTAGTCCACTTGTGGAAGAATGCCCAGCATGATACTCTTTATTTATTTGCTCCAGTACCAGCATTTGCACATTTTTTGCTGGCCATTATGGATCAAAATTGCTTCTTAGAGCAAAAATAAATGGCAGAAGAGGGATCATGGCAGAATAAACACTATCGTTGCAAAAGACAGGCCCCTCTGGATGGTGCGGGAGAGCACTCACTGTGTAAGACTGGTTGCTTATTTGCACCAGAGAGGAGACTGCAGTTTGCCATATCAGTTCTGAATGGCTAACAGTACCCAGAGCCTATGAAAAACATGTTAACAGTAAGTAAATGGTAACAGACTGCTGCCGAAAGGACAACAGCATCACTATCAAATTACTGGTGCATAGAGAAGTGTTAAATAGGTGATGTGTGTGTGTGTGTGTGTTTTATTGAGACAGAGTCTCACTCTGTTGCCCTTGGTTGAGTGCTGTGGTATCATAGCTCACAGCAACCTCAAACTCTTAGGCTCACGTGATCCTCTTGCTTCAGCCCTTCAGCCTCCCAAGTAGCTGGGACTACAGGCACCCAATATAATGCCCGGCTGTTTTTAGAGATGGGGTCTTGCTCTTGCTCAGGCTAGATTTCAACTCCAGAGCTCGGGCAATCCACCTGCCTCGGCCTCCCAGAGTGCTGGGATTACAGGCGTGAGCCACTGCACCCAGCCTAGGTGATATGTGCTTTAAGCTCAGAGTCTCAATGACTTGTTTAAAGTTGACAGGTGTAGGAGGTGGAACGCTGCTACAACCCAGGTTTTCAATTTCTTAGGACACTGGTTTGCCATTGGGATAACACCTGACTCCAAAGCCTACTTGTGAGGAGCAGTTGAAATAAAAGCATGCAATGACATATTCTAGACACCTGGACAAGGCCCCTACAGTCAGTTATGAACTGGTCTCATCTGCCGTTTCAGCTACATATCCTTGCACCTTAACCTCCTCATACTTCCTAACCCTTCCACTTGAGGTGACCATTCCCCTAGTCCACTCTCACTGCTCCTCCTTCTCCTGTTGTACGTATCTGTTCATCTTTCAAGGTCTGGCCTCAGTTACTTTCTCCATGAAGCTTCTCAGCATTTTCCACTACACATGGTTAAAACACTTGCCACGTTAGGATAATTGATTGGTTATCCTCTTTCTCTCCCCTTCTTAACCAGTGCACTCCTGGAGGGCAAAGACTATATTTCATTTATCTTTATGTCTTCAGTGCCCAGCACTGGATCATCTTATTTACTCAATGAATACAGAAAGAAGGAAGGAAGAGAGGGAGGGAGGGAAGGTACATCC
>CAUYPK010143030.1:0-40001 GCA_963574355.1 Loris lydekkerianus
CCCAGCACCCCCTCTCCATTCTTTCTATTAATGAACTCCGCGCCCGGATCGCGGCCCCGGGGGGGGGGGGGGGGGGGCGGCCCCCCCCCGATCGAAGCCGTTCAGTTTGTGGTACTTTGCACTGACACTGAATGTGGCCATCCCCATAACGGGTTCATCTCCTCTTGGATCACTTTCTGAGTAATGATCAGAACAAAAAGGGGTGGGGAGTTACCTAAACACATTTTGAAAATTTGTTTTCTAGAGTAGGGATTCTACTCTAACCATTCCTGAGTATAACATTTCTTGCTTTCCCCTAAGAGCAATACCAGTCCAGGTCAGTGTGTATGTACCTTCTGAGTGGCAGCCCAGCTAGAACGAACCTGAGATTCAAGCTTAATTCTGGGTCAACCACCTGGATTTTATTGTTGGATTGAGAAGGCCCTAGGTGATTACAATGGTGACCAATTGGTTGAGTGCGTGACTCATTGAATCTTCCTCAAGTGGCCCACACAGTCACTATTATGACTTTCTATAAATTTTGTGAAAATGCCCTACTTCCACACTTGACCCATATAGCAAAAAAGTCTGGCTGTGTTGTGAGGAAAGGTGACATTACAGGTACTAAAGTGGGAAAGGTGACATTACAGGTGCTAGAATGGGACCTGTCAGTGTCATGGTGGTAGAGAGATTTTAGCCCCAGCATTTGATGAGAGCATACCTCAACCTGGGAAGGGTGGGGGTAGGAGGGCTGCACTGAATACTTCCCTGTCCACTAGGCCCAGCCTAGTCACATGTCTGCCTGAGTCCAGTAGCAGCTATTGCTGCAATCTGAACTTCCATGGGGTTTGTTACTCCTGCCCATGTACTATGAAAATAAAAAAGTTCATGTGGACCCAGCCAGTCCTATACTTCATGCCATTGATGACTCCTGCTTAGCAACTCCTGCCATTCCCCTCAGACAGTGTTAAAACACAAGGTTGGGAGCAGCTGTGTTCCAAACTAACTGATGTAAATTCACATGTTTCTCCTGATGCCCAAGTGGTCTTAGGCTATGCCAGGTAGGGCAATCATTGCTATAACAACCTAGTTCATATAATTTAATAGAATAGCCAGGGTTCTGTAGAAAAACAACTAATAAGACATGTATGTATGTGTATAAAGAGATTTATTTCAAAGAATGAGCTCATACAATTATGGAGGCTGGCAAGTGTGAAATTTGTAGGGTGGGCTGGCAGGCTAGAGACTCAGGAGAGCTGATGCTGCAGTTTAAGTGCAAAGGGCTGTGTGCTGCCAAAATTCTGTCCTGCTCAAGGGAGATCAGTCTTTTTTTTTATTCAGGCCTCTGAGTGATTGGATGAGGCCCACCCACATTAGGCAGAGTGATCTTCCTTACTCAAAGTCCCCAATTTAATGTTAATCTCATCCAAAAACACCTTCACAGAAACATCCAGAATAATGTTTGACCCATTATTTTAGCATTGTGACTCAGCCAAGATGACACATACAATTAACATTAACCATCATGCTTAACCAAAACAATGTAGTGATGATCCAAATTGAAACCAACTACATAATGTAGAGCCATAAGGTATACATAATAATCAAACCCCGATTTTTATAAAAGTATAGCTATAGCAAGAAGTTAACCAGCCATTATTCCCTGACTTCCTTATGGCCATAACTGGTTACTGCTAAATGATACTACCCTCATTCACAGGTGCAAGATTTGTGACTTCTTCCCCCTTCTTCTATAGCTGACATTGCTGTCATGAAGCCCAAGGCCTGTGCTTCTCTAGATAATATTACTATTATAAATCCTAAGACTGGTCTTTGAAGTATTTTTCAGACTCTGCATTCTGGAGTGACCCATTGTGGCCAGCTGGGCCCTTAGATACATGTAAGAATGGATCCAACAGCTTTGAGACCCCTTACCCAGGAAATCTCCTTACTGAGAAGATAATCTCTGCTTCCCAACCCCGTGAACTCATCCCCCACCAAGCAGCAGACCCAATTCCCAAACTCTTTGCCCACCAAATTATCTTTAAAAACCCTTTCTCCCAGATTCTCAGGGAAATGGATTTGAGTAGTTCTTCCCATCTCCTGTGATATTAAACTCTTCCTCTGCTGTAACTCATGCCATCTCAGTGTATTGACTTCCTCTTGAGCAGTAGGTAATGAACCTGGTTGGGCTGTAACAAAAGCAAATTTAACAACAAATTCAAACTAGAACGACCTATTTGCCTTTGAATTGTATCTTTGTATGTGAACATTCCTTACACTGGGGACAATGTCACCAGGAGAGGAAAATCATATTAACAAGAAGGAATTTTCCAAAGGAAGGAAATAGAGTAAGCTGGAAAATGCCACTGGATTGGGCACTAGATTGTGGTTAACTTTGGGGAGAGCAAAGTCAGCAGAGGTCTGGCATGACCCAGCCTGGGGTTTCTCTTCATATCTGCCTCCTGCACCCATGAGGACTTATGCTCTAGCCACACTTGCCATTCCCTAGGTGCCACAATTCTCAAGTTTTTAGTTTTCTTTGACCCACATCAGTTTATCCTTTTTATCAACTTTGGCAGATTCTCCAAAATTTTGCTCAAACTCAACTCTTTGGAGAGGTCAGTTCTTTGCTCCAATCACTTGGTGTGCTCTTTCACTTGGTCAAGTGTCATTGCACCGTTGGCTATGTGTGTCTGTCTCCTCCAGCCTGCAAGCCTCTTAAAAACGGGGACTTGGACTAATGCACCTTTGTATTCCAAGAACTCAGCATAGGGCTTGGCTCTGAAAGGAGCTCAGTGCACACTAATGGATCAATGCCTGGAGGGATGCACTTGCGGATCTGATCCTTCTCTTTTAGAAAAATATGACCTGGTTGCCATGGTGCTAAGAGAGTGTTTTCAGGATGAACAAATCATGTTCAGCTGACCACACTTTGGCATCGGGCCAGCAGGATCTGCAGACTCCAGCAGGATAAATGTTAGGCCAACCCCGAGAAGGCAGAGACACCTTTCTCTCTTTTGGGCAGGTTAACTATAGAGTAACAGCAGAGACTTTCCCTTTTTTTCATCCCTGGAAGATTTTAAGTGCTCTCTTTTGTCAGTATGCCCTTAGCTCTCCTGCCAATTTTCTCTCTCCTCCTGTACTGTCTTTTCCATCTCCATATCAGCTGCTATTCTGCAACAGGGGCCAGCAAAGTATAGCTTGAGGACTCAGTCTGACCCACTACCTGTTTTTGTAAACAAAGTTTTATTTGTGATAGAGCTGTATCCATTTGTTTACATATTGTCTACAGCTGCTGATGCTCTCTAGTGGTAGAGTTGTGACAGACTGTATGCCTGCAAGGCTGAAAATATTTACTATCTTGCCCTTTAGAGAAAAAGTTTTCTGATCACATAAATACCTGGACTACTGTACTAGAGAATGAACTTCATCCAATGAAAGATGAATAGGAAATAATGTAACTAAAAATGGGAGGAGAAAGAAAGAGAAAAACAGAAGGAGCTTTGATTGTTATATGGGTAATGAGTGGGAGACACAGGCCGCTATGATATTTATAAACCAGATAGTAAAAGTATAAGTAAGAAAATAGGACATAAGAGAATAAAAGGATATACATACAAAATAACCACTAGGATAAAATTATAAACCTTCATAAATATAATTTTTTTTCCTTTATTTTTATTTTTTTTAGAAACAGGATCTTGCTTATTGCCCAGGCTAGAGTGCAGTGGCATGATCAAAGCTCACTGTAACCTTGAACGCCTGGGCTTGAATAATCCTCCTGCCTCAGCCTCCTGTGGAGCTGGGACTACATGTGCATGCCAGGATACCCGTCGAATTAGTTTTTCTTTGTTTTTGTAGAGAAAAGATCTCACTATGTTGTCCAGGCTGGTCTTGAACACCTGGTTTCAAGCAATCTTCACACCTTAGCCTCCCAAAATGCTGGGATTATAGGCATAAGCCAGTGAGTCTGGCTTTCTTTTACTTAAACAAAAACATATATATGAAGGGCATGGTCTCTACTTAAAAAAAAAAAAAAAAAAAAAAAGCTTGGAATGGTGCCTGTAGATCTAGCTGCTTACGAGGCTGAAGAAGGAGGATTGCTGAGCTCAGAGTCTGAGGTGAGAGTGAGCCACTGAGCTCCATCCAACCTGGGCCACAGAGTGAGAGCCAGTCTTAAAAAAAGAAAAAAAAGGGAAAAGAATACATTGCATAGAGAAAGAAACATAGCAGATATAATACACATGATCATTATAAAATAATGTAACAAAGTAGAGACTCAATATATCAATTGTATCAATGAATATGAGTGGGTTCAATTAAAAAGTTTCAATTTGCCTCATGCTAATCAGTCTTCTTGGCAGGAACTCTCTGTTCTCTCCTGAACTCACCCAATCCAGCTCCAGTTCTCACCATTTCGATGAAGCTATAAGGTAACCAATGGCCTTCAAAGTTTCCGTTATTCTATTCCCAGTCTTTCATCAGCAGTTGACAAAGGCGATTGCTTCCTCTCCCTCAAACACTTTGTTCATCTGACTTCTTGGATAGCCCCTCTCCTGGTTTTCTCCTCCCCTGATATCCCTCAGCCTATTTTGCTGGATTCCTCTCCTCTTCCTGAGCTAATCAAAGGCTGGATTGTCCCTGAGTCTTTACAATTCCTCCTAGTGTATTCAATCATCCTCTTAACTTTAGTGGATAGGCTGATCCCTGGGTTTGTATCTCACACCCTGAGGTCTTCCCTAGACTCAGACTCAGCTGTCTATTCAATACCTACAACTGGGTATGGGATAGAACTCTTAACCCTGCTGTGTTTAAAGCCAAACTACAGATGCGTTGCCCCTTGTTTGTTTCCACTACAGCGTTCTCTGTCCTAGGAAGTGGCACCACCAATTCAGCTGGTTGCTTTGGCTGAGCAGTAGGAGTCACTCCAGCCTCTTCTCTTTCCTGGGAGTTTCTCTGTAAGTTCTATTGGCTCTAACTTGACCACTTTTCATTTGCCTCACAAGGTCATTGAGGGCCCAGCCACCCTCCTCGATGATCTGGGCTACTAACCGGCCTTTCTGCCTCCACCTGTGCCCTCTGTCTCTGTACTTCACACATCTATCAGGGGCATGATTCCAAAAATGTAGGTCAGATCATACCACCCCTGTTCAGAAGGGTTTCCCATCCATGCTTGCAGGAAAATCTAAAGTTCTTAATGTGACTTACAAAGTCCTACTTGTTCTTGGGCATAGTAGTTCATGCCTGTAATCCCAGCACTTTGGGAAGCTAAGATGGAAGGATCACTTGAGGCCAGGAGTTCAAGACCAGGCTAGGCAACATAGCAAGTCCTCATCTCTAGAAAATACACACACACACACCATTTTTAAAGAGAAGACAAACAAAGTCCTACGTGTTCTGGCCCCTGTCTCTCTAACTTCATCTTCAGATGCACTGGCTTCTTTCCTGTGTCTAGAATATGCTAAGCATAGTTCTGTCTCAGGGCATTTTGCCATCTGGAAGAGTCTTCCTTCAGGCATCCTCAGGCTCTGGGCTCACTGCTTTCAGCTCTCTGCTCCTCAGAGGGTGTTTCCTTGACAACCCTGTACAAAGTAGCACCCCTCACACTACCAGCATCTGAAAATAACGGGCACTCAGTAAACAATTGTGGAATGAATGAATGAACAAATGAATGACCCATAGTCCTGTAGTTTGTGACATAGTGTTTCCAAATTCCTGACAGATTTTAATCTTTAGGAATTGGGAATGAATTTACAGGAAGTCTGGGCAATTCCTGAAATCCTAAATCAGGTCCAGGTTGTCTTATGTATATTTTTCCTTTTTTTTGAAAATGAAAATATTTTGTTTGCTATACAAGAACTGTCAGCTATAGTGAAGATTTCAACAGTGGAAAATGTCAGTGAACATTATTATGTAGTATTAGAGTAGCATAACACTGAATCTCCTAGCAAGGTTAACTGCTATAAGGAATCATGTATCAGAATCACCAATATTAGGATTTATTTCCAAAGCCCTTCCAAAACTTGCTATTTTTTGGAAGATAAATTATAGGATTTTTATAAGTAAAACTGCTGAATATTTATTTGACTTGCAAAAAAGTTCACTTAGCAGAAATCATGCCAGAAACACACTTATATTATTTAGCAATTATAACGAAGAGTGACTGATTAAATGGTGGAAGAGTTTCTGCCCTCCTGGGCATGGTTCCCAGGAACAGCAGGCTTAACCTTTGACTCCATGGAGCAGCTCTTGCTTCAACTTGACCTCAGTGTATGCCTTCAAACCAGTCATGTCTCAATGTCTATTGTTAAGCTTGAATTCCTGAAGAATTTTATTTCTTTCCCCCATTTTCCTGATTTCTCAAATTATTTTTCTTGAGATCAAGGGTTCAGAAAAATATGCATTTTCACAGAAATGCTGGGAAGGAATTCCCACAGGCAAACATTGTCTGAAAGCAGTTCCACCTTAATTTTAGGCAAACAGGCACAATGCCAGGTACAGTGTAGGACCTGAGCTGTGCTGAAGATGTCAGCTGGACAAGATGAGAGTTTAGGGAAACAGCAATCCTGGATTTCTCTCTTCTCAGCCTGCTGGGGCTGGGGCTCACTTCTGGTCACTGGCTATGGAAAACGTGCCGAGTGTTACCCCATGCATCAGTGGGAAAGGGAAAAAGGGAATTTAAGGACAACCAGGAGAAAGCAGAATTGAATAGTTGGAACAGAACCTCCTGAATGGGAAGATTAGTACTTAAAAATTACAGAAATCACAAAGCATAAAATGAAGAAAATCTCACTATAGAAAATTGTGAAACTTTTATGTGTCATTTTTTGAGGAATAGTATTGAAAGATAAACAATACTACTTCCTTGTTGGAAAACAATTTGGAAAAATGGATCAACATGGTTTACATTTTTGGTATAATTTTTTTTAGTATTGCCACTGATTGGAATTCATCCTAAGAATGTGATTCCAAATGCACCAAATGATTTATGCAAACAAATATTGATTCAGACCATCCCTTTTTTCACTCCAAACAGCCAGGAAAGGGGAAATCCTCAAAGTAGGGCACTATTGAGCCAGTTCCCTAGGATGTTGGAGGCTTAGCCCTCTAATGCAACAAGGGAAGGAACTTCTCTTCAGTACAGAGGCAGTGGGCCTGATGAGGCTGTTCTGGGTATTAGTTACTGTTTGTGTTTAGTAAAGGCTGTTGGAGGCTCATCAAATATCCCTTCTCCCCTTCTTCCTTACCTACAAACTTCTACTTTGGGAAAGAATAACAGCGTACCCAATTAAAAATCATCATCATCTGCATTAGTAAGGCTTCTCACCCCTGTGTGTGTGTGAGAGAGAGAAAGAGAGAGAGAGAATCAGAGAGTTTATTTTAAGGAATTGGCTCATGTGACTGGGGGCAGGCTAGCAAATCTGAAATCTGCAGGGGAGGCTGGCATGCTAGAGATCCCAGGAATAGTTGAAGCTCAAGGCCAAAGGCAGTCTGATGGCAGATTTCCTTCTTCTCTGGATAGGTCAGGTTTTTCTTGGGGCCTTCAGCTGGTTGAACAAAACTCACCTACATTATGAAGGATAATCTGCTTTACTCAAAATTTACTGATTTAAATGTTAATCTCATCTAAAAAACACCTTCATAGGAACATTCAGACATGTTTGCCAAGTACCTACCACATAAGTACTGTGGACCAGCCCAGTAGACACATAAACATCACACTGTATAACCCCGTTTTCAGTGAGATGCTGGCAAAAGCTGCTGAGTAGGGCTTCTGGAAAAGGCTTCTGAAGAGGGAGGCATGACACTGGTATACATCCTGTCACTTCATCCTCGGGGATTTTGACTGAAAGAGGAGCCTGAAAACTGGTGATTCATTAGCTTGCACTAGCTGTGAGGAAGAAGCCAAGAGAAGCTCAAAGAACCCAGCCCCAACTCAGCCCTTAAGACTTGCATCACTGGGTTTCTTTTGAGATATGAGACTGAGCGAACACATGCAAGAGAGCTCAGGAGCTAGCACCGTGTGATTATGCCTCTGATTTCCATCTCTCTGTTACTTACATCCAAATGCAGTTCCCAACTAGCCCACCACTCTCTGCTCCTTGGCCACCCAGAACACTCTTGGATGTGAGTATTCCAGAGCCTGGCCTGGGCTCCCATTCATTCTGAGTTTTCCTGATTTTCCTTCAGTAGATTCCCTGCCACTCAGGTAAGGGAAGTTATGAGCAAAGTTTAGTAAGACTGGATCATAGAGTCTGAGGGAGGACTAGCCAGATGTGAGGCTGAGAGGAGGCCATGGTGGGTCCAGACTTTATTATGGAGGAGATAGAAAGTCATGGATGGTTTTAAAGAGCGTGGGGAAGTAACATGGTCAAATTTAAATATAGGCCAGGTACAGTGACTCATGACTGCAATCCTAGCACTCTGGGAGGCCAAGGCAAGAGGATTGCTTGAGCTTAAGAGTTTGAGACCAGCCTGAGCAAGAGTAAAACCCCATGTCTACAAAAAATAGAAAACTTAGCCAGGAGTCATGGCAGGTGCCTGTAGTCTCTGCTACTCAAGAGGCTAAAGCAAGAGGATCACTTGAGCCAAGCAGTTTGAGATTGCAGTGAGCTATGATGATGCCACTCTATTCTACCTGGGGCTACAGAATGAGACTTTGTCTAAATAAATGAATGGAAAGAACTGTGTTGCTATTAGGGTCTCATGGAGAAGCAGTGTCATGGAGAATAAAACCCGCAATTGAAATTGTATGGAAAATAAAGGGGACCACTGCTCTCTCATGGCATGTGGCAATCTTTATTTCTTCCACCAAAGCTTATATAGGCACATAACTTAATCACATGGCTTAAACCTTGGCCCCAGGCCTCTTACTGCCTGGTACTTATAGGCCCACAGATAAACCAGATTAACTGATAACCATTTTACCAACATTATCTAAAGCTATCCTTATGGGCTAAGGTTTAACTGGATTAACTGATAACTACTTTATCTAATTTAATCCTCCTAAAAATACATGACTTAATGGAGAACATGTTGTTAGCCATTACTTCTTTGCTCTTATCTGATAAAGCCTGAGGCTCTGGGGGGAAAAGATAGATTGAGTACCTGCCTTACTGGCCTCACCGTCTGGAGGCAGTTACTTTCATCTTTAAGCAAGGCATAGTCAGGAAATTCCTAAGACATACAGAAACCTGTTTGCAAGCCTCTGCTCCCATGTGGACCTTAGGTCAGGGGTTTTTTATGCCTGCAACCAACCCTGCCATATGGGATTCTGTCTCAGTTTCTCACAAGTATGCCCACACAAAGTCTTTTGACTGCTCCCCTCAAACAGCTTTTTTGGCCAGAGGCATATAGGCCTTTCGCCTATAGAACTGAATTTAAATTTTAAGTGGATATCATTCCTCCCTCCAACAGGCAGTTTATCATCCTCATACCAAACTCTTATACCCATAGATGTATCTTTGGTGGTCAAAGGATACATCCCTACTGGGGAGGCATAATGGCTATGGTCTTTTAGATAATCTCAGATGGTATCATCATGGGCATTGAATTTAGAACTAAGGAAGTGGTGCTCTTGCTGTCTTAACTATGGTTAAAAGATATGCCAAGTGTGTCCTATCCAGTCCTGGTCCTTGAACCAAAAGGAGAAGTTTAATAAGCTGGAGTTTGTCTAGGTAAGTTTGTCCAGGAAACCAATAGGGAATTCCTGAGGGTTCTGGGATAGATGGTTTAAAAGGAGACAAGGGTGTATAGGGCTCCTATTTGCAAATGACTAAAGGCAGAGGAAGCAGAGGGGGTCTATGTGGCCTAGGAGGGCAGAGCAAGGACTGGTGGGCTAAAGCTACTGGGAGGCAGATTTTTGTCCAATATAAAGAATCTTCTCTGGATCAAAGTTGCCCTCTGAGGACAGGAAGCCCATCCTGAGAGGAGCTTGAGAGGAAACCGAGGAAATCTTTTCTCCTCAACCTCCCAGGGAATCCTGGAGCTGGGACCACAACTCAAAAGCCTGTGGGAGTCAGGTGACTTATCAGTGGGAGTGGCCCAGCTAAAGGCACATAACTTAAAAGTTAAAAGTAACAGCAACAACAATAAACACTTTGTAATCAAACCAAGGTGCTGCAGAGGTGGGATTCTGTCCATAGCAGCGCAGAAGGTGGGAGAAGTGGGGCTAATGTATTATAATGGTTTCCTGGGGCTGCCATGACAAAGGATTCAAATGGGTGGCTTAAACCATGGAAACAGTCTCACAGTTTTGGAGGCTAAAAGTCCAAGATCAGAGTGTTGGCAGGGCCATGCTTCTTCTGAAGCTACTAAAGCAGTGGTTCTCAACCTGTGGGAACTGTACTAAAGGGCCGCGGCATTAGGGAGGTTGAGAACCACTGCTAAAGGAAGAGTATTCCAGTTTCTGGTGGTCCCAGGCTTTCCGTGGCTTGTGGCAGAGTAACTACTACCTCTGTCTCCATCTTCATGTGGCCATCGTCCCCCTGTGCCTGTGTTCAAATCTTCCTCTTCTAAAAGGACACTAGTCTTGCTGAGATAGTATAGGAGAAGGACTCTGACTGCCTGGCTCAGCCTTGAGCCAAAGCTTAAGTTTGCTTACAGTACTGAACAAAAGGTTTGAAATGATTAACATCCTCTTCAGTAGAAAGGTAGCTGCTTCCTTTAACAGGATGGAGCCAGGATCCACTGGCCTGAAAGCCAGAACGAACCAGCTACTGCCAAGATGAAGACCAAAGTTGACTTTTCATAGACCTTTTGCCTCATTTTAATGCTAAAAATCATGCATTTAACATGCTAAAGAGACATGTGATATATGAAGCATGATCATCAGATAGACAGCTGCCTATAAAACCCCACCCTTACATGCTTTGATTTCATTGCTGGCATCAAACTTTCTCTTTCTAACATTTAGAAATTCCCCCAGCCCTTAACCAGCACTGTCTCTCTCTTTTTTTTTTTAGCAAAAGTACTCCCCCCAACCTTGCCTATATAAATTCCTTTTCCTTTCTTTTCTTTCTTTTTTTTTTTTTTTTTTTTTGAGACAGAGTCTCACTTTGTCATCCTGGGTAGAGTGCTGTGACATCATAGTTCACAGCAACCTCCAACTCCTGGGCTTAAGAGATTCTCTTGCCTCAGCCTCCCTACAGGTGCCCACCACAACACCTGGCTATTTTTTTAGAGATGAGGTATTGTTCTGGCTCAGGCTAGTTGTGAACCTGTGAGCTCAGGCAATCCCCCTGCCTCGGCCTCACAAGTGCTGGGATTACAAGCATGAGCCACCATGCCTAACAATAAACTTCTTATTTTGTCTTGTGCCAATTTCCACTGTCTTGGGGATCAAGAGCTGTGAGGTCAGTAACACTACTGGCTTAAGGGATCACCCTACTCCGATATGAACCCAACTTAATTTACTTAGTTACATCAGCACTGACCATTTTCAAATAAGGTCAGATTCTGAGGTGACCTCATTTTTCAGGGGGACAGATTCAAATTGTAACAGAGAGTGTGAGTCCATCCAGCTGGAGACTTGTCAGTGTTGGACCAGCACCTCGCTCTGGTGAGGCTTTTTGTTTGTCTGTTTTTGCATATTTTGTCTTCCTAGCTTGCATAAGCGTCTTCCTTCCCACCAAACTTGCAAGGTCAGAGCAGCACTAACATTTACTGACCTTCTTTGGTTAGGTGTTGGTTTGTGGGTAGCTGCTTCCCTCTGCTGGACAGAGTGAAACCTGCTCTCCAATTTCTTAGGGATTTTGTTTCCTTAAGTCACAAGTTCACAAACTCAAAGCAGGAAGGGACTAGAAGTTCAGCAGGCCCAGTTGCCCTCATTGTTCAGATAGGGAGACTGAGGCCAGAATGGGGAAAGGTCTAGAGCTGGGAGTACAAATGTGTGGCCTTCCCTCCCACAGCAGAGTCTGGGAAGCATTATTAGGGTCCTGGAGGATGGAAGAAAGCCAGCTGGGCATCTAAGAAAGCAGTGCACACCTTAGCTTGGAGGGCAGACTGAAGGGGAAGGAGAAGGCACAGAAAAAGGATTGGGTACCTTACCTGTAGTAGAGACACCAGAAAGCTGGAGAGATAATGACCCAGATAAATGTGACCAGGACCACTTACTTAGCATAATTTCCTAGTATGTTTGTATATATGAGTGATGCCAGCTTTGCTAAACTCCATACTCTTCAAATGTCACATATAAACAGAACATTTGTAAAGCAAATTATCTTTTTACCCTTTCCTTCCTTCTCTTGTGTCCAAGATGCAGACTTTGTGACTCTTACCATTTTTATCACATGTGGCCCAGTGATTAAGGTGAGTTCATTGTTCTAACAATTAGACCCAAAATGTACAATAACTCAAATGCAACATAACTTTAATTTTTGCTCATGTCAGTAATTCAGAGAGGTTATTATAAAAAGCAGGGGCAATGAGCTGTGTTCCACATAGTCATTCAAGGACTTAGGCTCTTTCATCTTTAACAACCAAGGTTGCATTGGCCATGGTATGCAGCCAGTAGAACAGGGAAGAGCATAGAGGATGGCAAGTGGGGGTTCTTATAAGCCAGGCTGGGAAGTGCTATATGTCAAATGTGACTTTGTTTCATAGGCTAGGACTCAAAAGACCAAGAAAGGACGAGAAAAAACTAAGTCCAAACCTCTCTTAGATGTTGATCTGATGGGAGACACAGCACCACAACAATATGCCTCACAGACCTCCTAGAGCAGTGGTTCTCAACCTTCCTAATACCTTTAACACAGGTAACAGTTTCACTGAGGGCCCGTCTATGAAATCTAAGATAGAGCTTTTCCAGAAGCATGCCTCTCATGGGCTGTTCCTTGTCAATAGCAGAGATACTGGGAGTACAGGGGATTCTGGTATTGCCAACTTTAGTTCAATAAATCCATGGTAGTTTTGCCAAACCTTCCTTAGAGGGTGAAGTAGGCTAGTGAGTTTCCACCCTACCATCTCTCTCTCTATCACTCAGGGTCAGAGTCATATTGTGGGTCTGATGGTTCTGCTGGCCTTCTCTGGCTTCCTCCCTATTTCCTTTCACATAGGAGTTTCCTCTGATAAAATCCTTGCCCCCTTAGTTCTGTCTTGTCATATACATCTTGGAGGACCCAATGAACAAAGGAGACTACCTCCTGGTATTCTGACAATCCCAACCTTGGTTAAGGTCATACAATGCAGGAGGTGAAAATGGACGAGATCTGTTTAAACAAGAGATGCTCTGGCTATACCCAGAACCCTCTAACTCAGCAAATATGTGTAAAAGAAGGAATGAGGCTAAGTTAAGGAGTGGGTCAGCTGTTAGAAACTTCTGTAAAGGAGAAAGAGAATAGCAGAGGGAAGTAGAGCCTTAGAGGTCCAACCTCCCCTTTCCCTTCCCTGCAAAAAAGAGCTAGGAGAGAGAAATGCCTTCCAAAGCCTCAAACCCCTGGAACTGAGAAAAGGCTGCCTGGAGGGGCAAGTGGAAGAGGTATGTGACCTCTTTAGGCCCCTGAGGCATGTCCTTCAGTAGTGAAAGAGCAGCTTCTATTCCAGGATCTGCTGAAGACATGAAGGATAAATTCTCTTCAAAGGCAGGTTTTACAGGCCAACCAATTCAGGACCAGAGGGACGTGGAGGAGCATTGTGGTATGGCCTTGAAAGGTCATGCCACTGTACAGAGCCCATTGTCCAGGCAGCACCAGGGTTCTAGAAACCCAGGGAAATGTGGCAAGATCCCTGTCTCAAAAAAACCCAACCAAACAAACAACAAAAAAAATCCCCAACATTAATGGTAAGTTATCTAGTAAAATAAAAGCCAAATAAATTATAACTCATATCAAATCTTGAAATAAAAGTTTAAAAAATAGAAACAGGAAAAGAAGTAGTAACATAGACTTTCATACTACTGGGAAAGGAGAATTCATTATGGTGAGCCCGTGTACTCTTATACTTCTGGTGGGGAACTGAAGGTCAAAAGGCAGTGTGTATGGTCAGCTTCAGTAGATACTGCCAGAGTTCTCAAAAGTGGCTACACTAGCGGACACTGTCTTTAGCAGTGTAGGGGAGTTCCACAGTACACTTGGCATTTTACAGCATTTTCTTTCTTTTTCTTTCTTTCTTTCTTTTTTTTTTTTTTTTGCAGTTTTTGGCCGGGGCTGGGTTTGAACCCGCCACCTCCGGCATATGGGCCAGCGCCCTACCCCTTTGAACCACAGGCGCTACCCTACAGCATTTTCATTTTATGCCTTTTTTTGAGAATCCAGATTTTCTTTTTTATTATTTCAAAATATCATGGGGGTATGAATGATTTCAGTTATGTTGGTTGCTTTTATAATGCTAAAATCAGACTTACATATGTGTCTGTCATCCAGAAAGTGTTCACTGTACCCATTAGGTAGTTTTTCACCTGTTTCCTCCTACCCCCTATCCCTAGTTGATTTCCGTTGAGTTTTATTTCTTTCTGTGAACAGTTGTGCTCATCCAATTTAATAGTGAGTACATGTAGGCTGAGCACCCATAGCACAGTGGTTACACATAGGCCATATACACCAAGGCTGGTGGTTTCAAACCCAGCCCAGGCCAGCTAAACAACAATGACAACTGCAACAACAACAACAAAATGGCCAAGAGTTGTGGTGGGCACCTGTAGTCCCAGCTACTTTGGAGGATGAGGCAAGAGAATCGCTTACGCCCAAGAGTTTGAGGTTGCTATGAGCTGTGACACCACAGCACTCTACTGAGGGTGACAATGTGAGACTTTGTCTCAAAAAAAAAAAAAGAAAGTGAGTATATATATTGTTTGTTTATCCATTCTTTAGATGCTTCATCTGGGATAGGTCTCCAGTTCCATCCAAATTGTTACAAAACTCATTATTAAGTCATCTTTCCTCATGGCTGAGTAGTACTCAGTGGTATACATATACTACATTTTGTTAATCTACTCATGAATTGATGGGCATTTGGGTTGATTCCACATCTTTGCAATTGTGAATTGTGCTGCAATAAACATTAGTATCATTTTGATGAAAGACACTTGTTTCCTTTGGGTAAATACCCATAGTGGGCTTGCTGGATTGAATGGTAAATCCACTTTTAATTCTTTGAGTAATCTCAATATGGTTTTCCATAGAGGTTGTACTAATTTGCCATCCCACCAACAGTGTGTAAGTGTTCCTTTCTTTCTGTATCCATGCCAGCATCTATTGCTTTTTGGACTTTTTGATAAATGGCTTTCTAACTGGAGTAAGGTGGTATCCTCATTGTGGTTTCAATTTTCATTTCTCTGATGATTACTGAAATATAAACATATGTTCATTGGCCAGTTGTCTTTCTTTTGAATTGGCACAAATATAGAGACGTAGACCCATGGAGCAGAACAGAAAACTCACATATACACGTAAAGCCAGCCACTGGCCAGTGTGGGGGCTCACATCTTTAATTCTAGCACTCTGGAAGGCTGAGGCAGGAGGATCACTTGAGCTCAGGACTTCAAGACCAGCCTAGCAAGAGTGAGACTCAGTCTCTACTAAAAATAGAAAAAAATTATCTGGGCCCAACTACTTAGTAGTCCCAGCTATTCTGGAGACTGAGGCAGGAGGATCCCTTGAACCAAGGAGTTTGAGATTCCGGTAAGCTAGACTGACAACAATGGCATTCTAGCCTAGGCAACAGAGTAATATTCTGTCTCAGAAAACCAAACTAAACCAAACCAAACCAAACCAAACCAAACCAAACCAAACCAAACCAAACCAAACCAAACCAAACACAAACCCCGTGCCTCTTACAACCATTTGATCTTTTGACAAAAGAGACAATATACACTGGGGAAAAGAGTCCCTATATAATAAATAGGGAAACTGGATAGCCACATGCAGAAGAATGAAACAAGATCTATATCTCTCACCACTTACAAAAATTAATTTCAGATGGATAAAGGACTAAATGTAAGGCAAGAAACCATATGAATTCTAGACAAAAATGTTGAAAAACCTCTTATAGATATCTAGGCAAAGAATTTATGAAGAATATCCTAATGGCAATCACAGTAACAACAAAAATAAATTGGTCTAGACTTGATTAAATTAAAAACTTTCTGCATAATCGGTGTAACCTGGTTTCTTGTACCCTCAATGAATCCCCAACAATAATAATTAAAACAAAAACCTTCTACACAGGAAATAATTAGCAAAGCAAATAGACATCCTGCAGAATGGGAGAAAACATTCAAAAACTGTAATATGAAAAGCTCTAATAACTTAAATCTACAAAGAACTGTCTACAAACAAAACAGCAAGAAAAAAAAATCAAACTGTCCGATCAAAAAGCAGGAATCCCCCTTTTCCAACTACTTACTGTTGTGGGGTGAGAAAAGACCACACAGCCAAATTAAAGCGTCTGAATGGAGTCTTTTATTTTTCTGTGGCTGACTCTACAGCCCCAGAAAAGGACTGAGAGAACTTCTCCGACCTGAACATTTTCAGGGTACATGTAGGGTGGGCTATGTGAGCTGATGCAAGCAAGCAGGCAGCCGGTTCTCATGACCAACGTTTTCCACAGAAGCATATCTAGCAATTAGCAGAAAGATAAATAATTTTTACAGCACTAGCTTGTTATGCCTTTATTAACAAGGGGTTGAACAAGATAAACATACATTGAACGGGATAAGTTCAAAGCATCTTGTCTTAGGGAAAGGGCCCCTACAGCTTTTGTTGTCACTACTACATCAGCAGAAAACATTTTTAACAAGCAAACATTTTAAACAAGCATGCAGTCAGCCTGCCCTATGCCCTGTTACAGAAACTGTGTTAAAGAGAGGGGAGGGGGTGTCTCATACTTTCTTTCTCTCTGTCTCTCTAGCCATTGGAGCAGGAGGAAGTCATCTCTGGATAGTTGATCAGCTGAGACAACTCCAAGCGGAGGGATTTACGTAGCACAGAGATTCTCATCTCCACACCCCAGAGTTATAATGTTTCCCAGATTTTTCTCATCTCTTCCTTGTTACCTCTTGCTTTTCCTCATCTCGGCTTGTCCAAACCCAGCGTGCTCCGCAAAGGCAGGCCAGAATTTACTTCTCTGTAAAGCTTCTGATGACCCTAGCTCCTCATTCCTCCTCCCCTTCCCCCCGCTTTGTTTTAACATTGGTGAGCCATGGATGTATGACACCGGACAAATCGTTAACTTCTGTGGGCCTGCTTCCTAGTCTACGCAACATTAAGACTAAGTCTCTATCCGATATTTGATATTTTACGACCCTTTTAAGGCGCATGGTGTGAAAGAACAGCAACAGAAGTGTGAGAGTGAACCAGCGTCAAGCGCCCGTGTACAAGTCTATGCTTTCAAGGGTCCCTCGGCGTCTAGATCAGCAGTTCTCGTATGGGGCTATGTCCTTGAATGTCCACACGGCTTGGGTAGCTTGACGCATTTCTATGCAGATCTGTTAGCTTGCAGCCCCGCCTAGCGCTCAAGGTGCAGAAAGCCCTGCGCCTGCTCCTTCCGCGTTTTGCGTCGAATCTGCAGGCGGCGACCCGGCGCCGCGTACGGGGTAGGGTATGTGCGGCTGCGCGCGCGCCGCGGCGTTTACGCGGCGATTTCATCATGCTCAAGGCCGGGCAGCGCGCGTCGCTTCCGCCGCCGCCCCCTCCGGTCCGCCCAAGGCTCCCGGCTCATGCCCTCTCCGCGGCCAGCGCTGTTTAGAGCTGTTCGCGCCGCTCTGCTGGTGTCGCTGCCGCCCCGGCTCCCGGCCCAGCCTTTGCTCCCACCCCGCCGGCTCCTCAGCGCTCCCGCCCGCGTCCCGACCTCACACCCTGCCGCCGCCTCCGGGAGCAGCATGGACGGCGCCGGGGCTGAGGAGGTGCTGGCACCTCTCAGAGTAGCCGTGCGCCAGCAGGTACGGCCGTTTCGTGCCCTCCATTTGAATGCCCGCTGTCCTCCCTAGAGCCTTCTGGTTACCCCCTTCCGTTCATACTCTGGTGTCTTCCTTGTTTCCCCACTTCGGACCCAAGTCCCTCGTGCGTCGGCCACCTTTCCTTCTCTCTGTCCTCTGCATCCCCTGTTCTCTGCTCTTTTGGGATGACTCCCTCGATCCCTTAGTCTGCGTCCCTGTCTTCCCGATCTGTTCTCTTTTCCCAATCCCTGCTCTTGCCCGGGCTGGGATGTGTAACCCTCTTTGGTTCTCCTCGTGTCCTAACTTAATAACCTTAACTTCAGTTTTCCAGGCTCTGCTGAGCTCTGTACACCCTGGGTGTAGAAATTCCTAATTCTTTCCCTGGTCTATGATGTGCTGAAGCTGCCGGTTCTTTTACGTTACGGTCAGACTCTTTAATCTTCAGGATGCTTTGAATTGTATTTCCTCCTTTGCATTTCCTTTCATTCAGTGCTTAGCCGAACGATTGGCTGAGAAAATAGAGTTGAAACGTGGATGTGAGGAGGCGTCGAACTTTATTTTCTAATAACGCGGAGAACTCAACATTCTCCGCGCCTGTCATCTTTTCTGGCTTCTGAAAAGGCCTTTTGAATGTAGTGAGCTCCCAGATCATAAGCGAGGGGAACTGCAAATACTGCAGAGTTACTTGGTGAAGTCATCCATCCTTATTATGGAACATCTTGAAATTTGATTTTGCGGAAGGGAGGGAAGGCTGGAGGACTGACTTGGTGACTTAATAATAAAGGCCTCCTTTTCCGAGGGTACTGTATAAAGAATAGAATTTAGAAAGGGCAAGGAAAAGATTCTTTCAAATGATGCTCTTATCCAGTTAGTGAGGTAATAGAATTTAGAGTGGGCAAGGAAAAGATTTTTTCAAATGATTCTCTTGTCCAGTAGTGAGGGTGAAAGCTTGCAGTAGAACCCTAGGGATTGATGACCTAGTAGTAAACACCGAACGGGTTTCTCCTGCATAGGCGCCTGATGCAATAATTTGCCTTAGCTACAGAGGGAGGAACCCTCTCTCGGATATAATTCATCCGGACACAGTTGCCGCAAATTCAGCAAATTCTGCCACTTTGCAGTCTCTACTTGTCACTAGTTTGAGTCTGATTTAATAGTCTTTTGTTTTGAAATTTCACTGTGGGCTTAATTTTTTTTTTTATTATTGATATCAGAACATTGTATTCATATTCTGTCTCCCTCTACCCACCTTCCCACTCTCAAATAAAATTAGGTGTGGTTCCTTTGTCTTTTTAGTAAATCTCAATTTTTAAAAAATGTCTTTCCCTTTGGAAAGGAGAATATATCTAATTTGAAAAAAAAAAAAAATCCTACACACCCAAACCCCTCCCTCTGCCACGTTAGCCTGGAACTGCAGTGCAAATCATCCATCTGTAGAAAGACTGAATTTAGCTAACTCAAGTGAACGCTGATCACGGAACAGCCTTCCCTCTACTATTACTGTCTCACGAATTGCTTATGTTGTCTTGATTAATTTTTTTGTACTTTAAGATATTTCTGAATATGTGAATTATTTTATGTAAGTTAGTTTGGGTTCTGTTTTTAATTTTACAAGGACATATATCAATTAATTGCCTGAAACATTGAATTATACTGAGTCCAGTATAATGAAAGGAAATTTAAAAATCATCAAGTTATCTTTATTGCATATGCAGAAGAACAGCTACACTGTTATGTCTATCCATTTTACATATTTTCATGGTGAAGTTTGTGCAATTGAAGCTCTCCCTGGAGGGATTTTTAAGGTACTTAACAACTGGTCTTATTAGTGGTATATGTTTCATATATACTTGCTGATCTAGAAAATGAATGAAGTGAGCCTGTCACTTTAAGAAAACAACTAATAGTATTTGTGGCCAATAATAAAATTAGAGCTTTGGGAAATTTTTGGAATTTTGGAAAACTTGTTAATGCGAGTCTGGCAGAGTCACAGTACAAAAGACATTCCTGATGAGAGATAAGTGGTGATATTAGCAAATGTGGGTTGTTTTGATATTGTATCATAAATAGGTTAATATTTGGAAACTCCTTATAACTCAACCAATATTTTCCAAGTGACCAATACATGTTATAAATTGATAAAAGGTCCATTCAAAGTCTAAAATACATTAGCGGATTTAGGTAACAGTTATAGTAAAGTCTTTTTAAACAATTTCTTCGGAGGTCTTTGATTTACTGTCTAAATCATTAATGATAGGAATAGGTGGTGGATTATTGTATATACTCAAGTATAAGCTGAGTTTTTTCGGTACAAAATTTGTGCCGAAAAAACTCGGCTTATACTCAAGTATATACGGTAATACTGTAATGTGTGTTTCAGCATTTTGTTTTTGGAGACAGTTTCATTTTGTTGCCCTTGGTAGAGTGCCATGGTGTCATAGCTCACAGCAACTTCAAACTGTTGGGCTCAATTGATTCTCTTGCCTCAGACTCCCGAGTAGCTGGGACTACAGGTACCTGCCACAATGTTTGGCTATTTTTTTTAGAGACAGGGTCTTGCTCTGACTCAGACTGGTCTCGAACCTGTGAGCTCAGGCAATCCACCAGCCTAGGCCTCCCAAAGTGCTAGTATTACAGGTGTGAGCCACTGCGCCTGGCCCTATGTTTCAGCATTTCGAGATTATTTTTATTGGAATTGGGAGCAACGCAATAAAGCTCAGATCCTAGTAGTGGTGGGAAGACTTAGGATGAAGAGCCATGGGTTTTCCTCTGCTACGATTTTCTCAACAGTTAGTGTGAAAGCTCTTACTTAAACTACAAAGGGCAAATGAAAAGTTTATGTAGTTTTTATCAATAAAAACATTTGGAAATCTGGAGATGAACTCAGTCCTGACAAGAAAATTCTAGCCATGTGTGTAAAACCAAACATCTTACAGAGGTGAGGGGATGTTTTCTTTTTTTTCTTGGCAAACTGAATATGCACCATGAATATATATGAAGGATCCAAGAGGAAGATCCCTTGGATTAATTTCCTCATGTAATAACTACTCTGCTTTATAATCACAAACTCTTAGTTCTAATATATATCATTATGGTAATTTATTCAGGAACTAAGCCTCTAGTGGATGTTTCCTAATGTAATTTAGAGATGATGATATTTCACATCAGTTTCATTCAGTATACATACACACACCAAAAAGCCCCCTAAAATACAGTTGGGTGAAGAAGAAAGAAGAAAAATAATTAGAAATTAGGAATCCTTAAGTACTTTAATTCTGTATCTAGGTCACCTTAAATTCTTTTGTTTTCAGAACTGGAACATTATAAACCATGATTTTAATTATTCCATTATTCAGAATAAATATGACTATTTCCCTTCTTCACTGAAGCTTTAACTCAGAGTGGGAATCCTCACTCTCATACTACTTCTGCATGAATAGCTTGCCTTGAGTCTGTGTGTGCCTAATTTTGTCCTTGACCCTTAAAAGACAAAAAGGTGATTCTGGACAATGAATTCTAAATTACTTTCTACCTGTTAACTTGTGGCTTTGATTGCTAGTGTCCTCTGAGAAGCTCCAAGAGAGACCAGATGAAGTGCATGGGAGTGCCCGTGCATTGTACATGTGGGAGACATTGAAGAGAAAGACTTGCCTACTTTCAGACATTCAGAAAGAACTACTACGACTACTACTGCTACTACTACTTTTTCAGAAGAAAAACTCTCCCAGTCTTCTCATCCCAGTAGCACAGTTAGTGAACACTTGAGATAGGTGTTCTGACAGGTAGAGAAATGAGTAAAGAATAAGTCAGTGATATCTATTGCATAGTAAGTACTTGGCACAGTGCTAGGATTAGTTTGTGGTACCCATCAGCACATTTTTGAGTGCCAGAATTAACATGGCAGAATTCCTGTCCTAATTTGATATAAGCAAATGCATTCATAGGGTCATCTCAGATTTTATAATGAAGAAGATAAAATGAAGTTAGGTGACTGGGATGTTGCTTTAGCTAGAGAGGTCAACTTAATAGAATAAAAACTGCTTGTATAAAAGACCATACTTGTATGTGATGGCAGAATGAGGGGAATAACCAGAGGCATGCCTTAGAGATATGGTAGGCTTGGTTCCAGAATACTGCAATAAAGTAAATGTGTAACAAAGCAAATATCGTAATAAAGCAAGTCACATGAATTTTTGGTTTTCCAGTGCACATAAAAGTTATGTTAACATTGTATTGTAGTCTCTTAAGTGTGCAGTGGCATTCTAGCTAAAAAACAATGTCCATGCCTTAATTTAAAAATATTTTATTGCTTAAAAATGCTAACCATCATCTGACCCTTCAGTGAATTCTAGTTCTTTTGCTGGTGGAGGGTCTTGCCTTGATGCCGATGACTGATCAGGGTGATGGTTTCTGAAGGCTGGGCAGTTGTGGCAATTTCTTAAAATAAGGTAATTTCTTATTGTAATGTGAAGTTTTCCACATTAGTTGACCTTTCATGAAAGATTTTTCTGTAGAGTGTGATTCCCTTTGATAGCATTCTTCACACAGTAGAACGTCTTTCAAAGTTGGAGTCAGTCCTCAAGCCCTGTCACTGCTTTATCAACTAAATTTACGTAATGTTCTAAATCTTTTGTTGTATTTTAACAATGTTCACAGCGTCTTCACCAGGAGCAGATTCTGTCTCAAATCAGCCCTGGCTGTTTTACCTTGCACTTTTAGGTCATGGAGGCAGCTTCTTTCCTAAATCTTCATGAACCAACCTCTGCTAGCTTCAGACTTTTCTTCTGCAGCTTCCTCACCTGTATTCTTGCTGGATGAGTATTAGACTCATTCTCTTCTGGATATCTTTTTACTTACGTTATATATTTTTTAATTGCATGCTAATCTGGATAATTCTTTGGGGCCTATCTTCATTTTTCAGCTGTCTGATCTACTATTGAACCTGTTGGGTTTTTTCTTTTCTTTTTTCCTTTTTTTTTTTTTTTCAACTGCTAGAATGGGAGTGTTTTTAATTTTAGAGATTCATTTCTACATGATCAATATTGCTTTTTTCAGGCTGCCTGATTGTTTTTGATAGTTTCTTATTCTTGCCCATATTTTTGATTCCTTCTTTGTTTTAAACATGTTAAGCATTAAACAATATGTGAGGGGGGTAATATTACATAAATTTAGTTGATAAAGCAGTGACAGGGCTCTAATACCTGGGAGATCTAGTTTTGCTTTCATTTCTGCTGAGTCTTACTCATAGTGGCTTGTTTCCTCATGAGTTTTTAAATTTTGAGTTGAACACTTATTATTTGATAACCTTAATCTGGGAAAATCCTACGAAGCCAGTGTAGAAGGTCTGCTCCTCCAGAGAATATTTGCTCCTGTAGGGTGTCCAAGGGCTTAGTCCATTTATCAACTTTAATTTCTCATATCATGTAGATAGTGTTCTGTTTGTTTTCTCACATTATCTATTCCATCACATTACTGTAAACGTGGAGTCCATGTTGTTGGAAGTGAATAAAATACTTCAGAAAATTAGCAAGGGAAAAATTAGCAAAGGAAGATGAGTTGGTAGTGATTGTAAAGAAAACTGAGAGTAGTTTGTTTATTTGTTTTGGTAAGCAAGAGGATAGTCTATTAACTGGTTCTTCTGTGATGCCAGTACAAATCTTGCTCTTTCCTACTTTTTATCAATGCTTTTCTTACCTCCTTTTCACCCAACCCCCATTGAAGAAAAGCATAGTTATTTGTTAATTTGTCTATATGTTCTTCTGGATTATAGATGCTGAAGTCAGAGGTCTTCATTTATTCATAATGACCTTTTACATTATTCACATTTGAATTGCATCATTCTTACACAGACACTTTTTTAAAGGCTAAAAACACATTCCTGACATTTTTGACTTATGAACTCAATCCTGAATATAAATTCTCTTTGTTGGCTAGGGAGATCTTGTGCGAAAATTGAAAGAAGATAAAGCTCCCCAAGTAGATGTAGACAAAGCAGTTGCTGAGCTCAAAGCCCGGAAGAGAATTCTGGAAGCAAAGGTGAGTCCTGGGACTGCAAAATAGGAGCACAAATAGGTACAGGATTGCTCATCTTTAATCATTTTTGGGTGGGAGGGACATAGAAAAGTTTCAGAATAAGCACCCTTGGTCTGTCTATCCAAAATACCTTTTTCTCCTTCCCTAACTGGCAGGTTCCTCATCATTCAAAGTGTAACTCAAAATGTCAGCTTTCCAATAAGCCTTATTAATAACCCTTGGCTCCAACAGTCCCCAAAGTCTGGACTCCGTAGGCTACGTGAGCTTCTCTAGAAAGCATTGTGCTCTTCTTTATGAATTCTCCTATGCCTGGTTTTGTTGTTTTAAAAGATTTTTTTTTTCTTTTAAGGAAAAGTTATATCCATCTTATACCTGCTTCCAAACCTTTCAGACAATAAACCTGTCACCAAACTTATAGTTTTTGCAACTTTTAAAGTTACTATTTTGCTGTAGTGATACATTAAATATTTAGATTTTGCTTATATTGCTTATCATCATTTACATCTAAGTAAGCTTAGTCTTATAATCTTAGAAATGATCATATGCTTTCCTAAGTAAGTAAAAGTATCTTTTTTGTTACTCAAAGGGGAATTGCTTCTTGGTCTTTTGGCTAAGATCAAGCATTACCTAAAGGGGAAAAAATAGCAAAGGCTTCTATTATTTTAACTTATCAAAATCTTTTCTGTTTGATAAATTTTATCTTGAATTCCTCTTAGGAATAAATTAAATTCAGGTATAGAGCTCAAATTCCCACCCACCCTTCCAATTATACACTTTATATTTATCCCTCACAGGAGCTGGCATTGCAGCCCAAAGATGACATTGTAGATAGAGCGAAAATGGAAGATACCCTGAAGAGGAGGTTTTTCTATGATCAAGCTTTTGCTATGTATGGAGGTAGGGAGATAATGATAGAAAGAACAATTGTGTTGTTAGTGACTTCAATATGTTCTTAAATGGAGAACTTGGATTGCCAATTGAAATCTAATTGTATCAGGTCACATAAAACATACTTTGTGTTTATTTGTTTAGAGTCACCATTTGGTATTATACCTGTTGTTCTTGTTCTCCACTGTATTTATTTTTGAAGACTACTTTTTTCCATTGGGAATTGTTGGGGGCCCCAAGTATTAAGCATTTGATATGTCCATGTACTTACGTACTCTTTTAAAATACAATGGAAACTTGGGAGTATTAGAGGGCCATTGCAGTACTGGCTAACTGTATTGTGCCCCTCCACACAAGGGCAGGGATACAACAGAGTTCTTAGCTTATTCTTTATAGATATGTAGATAAATCACATCTTTCTGAATGCTGTATGAAGGTATATAGGCAAACACAATTCATTGATTAAACAGACAGTATTCTTCATAGTCAAGAGATAATTACATTAGACTTTTAGCACTTTGCCAGTGAAACTTGATTCAAGTTTGGCTACACAGATCTCTAAATGTTTAACTTCTTAAGGTTTAAATTGAGGCTCAAATATCCAAGAATAAATTGGAGATTTGAGTGCTAAAATTTTAGGTCATTATTATCAACTGGTGTGAGAAATTATTTTCTAATTTCTAGGCAAAAAGCTATAATCTGCTTTTTTATTCTGTTACATATGGGGAACTTCTTTTAAGTTTTGGGCCATTTCTATTTGAAATTATAAATATGGAAGTAGGAAGTGGAATAGAAGCTTTTTTATTTTACCTCTGTGAGCTATCTGGAAGTAAGGGTCTTTGGTATTGAGGGATTTGAATTGTTGACTTTAATGCATTTGGGGGGGAGTACATGAAGTCTTATATCTCCTTGCCTTTATTTGTTGGGAGTAACAAGGGAAAATGCACATTTTCCTTTCATATTTTACAGGTGTTAGTGGTCTGTATGACTTTGGACCAGTGGGATGTGCTTTGAAGAACAATATTATTCAGACCTGGAGGCAGCACTTTATCCAAGAGGAGCAGATCCTGGAGATAGATTGCACCATGCTTACCCCTGAGCCAGTTTTAAAGTAAGAATCTACTTGAGAAGGAAAATTCTTTAATACACATATTAAAATAACTTTCTGATTGCAAAGAACTCCCATGTTCATGTAGAAAATCTGGAAAGTAGAAAAACAAAGAAATATGCATTTAATTCTTACTGGTCACAGATAGCCATCTTAAAATTGTTGTGTTTATTCTTTCAGTCTTTTTTTTCTTTTATGTTCCTATATATTTCAGTGTTAGCAGTACATCATATATTTTCAATTAATGTAGATGAACATTTATTCATGTCATTAAATATTTATTGCAGTTATTTTTATTGACAGTATAGAATTCTGTTTCATGGATTTGCCAGGTTATTAAGTTGGTTACATATTATAGGCATTTAAGGTGTTTCTGTTTTTTGACTGTTGTGAACATTTTCTTTTTTAGAAACAGAGTCTCACTTTGTCACCCTTGGTAGAGTGCTGTGGTATCACAGCTCATAGCAACCTCTGGCTCTTGGGCTTAGGTGATTCTCTTGCCTCAGCCTCTGGAGTAGCTGGGACCCACCACAGCACCTGGCTATTTTTTTTTTTTTTTTTTTTTTTCTTTTGTGGTTGCAGTTTAGCCGGGGCCGGGTTTGAACCCACCACCCTCCATATATAGCGCCCTACTCACTGAGCCACAGGTGCCACCAGTAGCGAACATTTCGATAGATGGATTTTTGTGTATATCCCTGATTATTTCCTTAGTATAAGTTCTTAGAAGTTCTAAGCAAAGGTATGTGTATTAAGTACTTTACTATTTATATTGACATTTCAGTGCAAAAACTAAGATTATTACTAACAACATTATTGAAAGTAGGATAGAATTTCTTGAATATAAAACTCTGAGGCTTGGCGCCTATAGCTCAGCGGCTAGAGCGCCAGCCACATACACGAGAGCTGATGGGATCGAACCCAGCCTGGGCCTGCCAAACAACAATGACAACTACAACCAAAAAGTAGCCGGGCATTGTGGTGGGCATCTGTAGTCCCAGCTACTTGGGAGGCTGAAGCAAGAGAATCGCTTAAGCCCAAGAGTTGGAGGTTGGTGTGAGCTGTGATGCCACGACATTCTACCGAGGGCGAAAAAAAAAAAAAAGAAGGAAAAAACCTCTGAAAGAGGAATTCTTAGCAATTTATATCTCATCAGTATTCATTTAATGTTTCCTGGTAAAGCCCTAATTTTAACTATTGATGTCGTTTAGGTTTTCTTAATTTCAGTCAATTAAGACAAGAGGAATTCCTAGTGAAGGCTCTGTAGATCAGAGCCTTTAGCTACTTGTTCCACCAATAGGAACTGTGTAGAGGTAATACCAGTGTCAACACAGGTTTCAGTGGCAAAAAACTCTTTCCTTATGGTTTAGTGTCTATACTGAGCTATCAAATTCTTAGCTAGTCAAATTCCTGATGATTTTGGCCTCTGCTTAGATCACTAATAAAAATGGCATAGGCATGGATTGATTAATTCTGAAAAGTAGCACAGACTTTATGACAACTTATGAAAAAGTATAACCTTAGTTAATGTCTTTTTTTCTATGGGATGGAAGAGTGCACAAGAAGGTGAGAATAGATTTGAAGAACAATTTTCTCTGGCATATGTTACAATCTATCATGGAGACCTCATTGCTATAAATATGGCACCTTCTATCTTTTGAGAGACACAGATGTAAACATATTGAAGGGAGTATGTTTTATAAGGCAATAGCTACGTATTAATTTGTCTGAGAATGACAGACTGGCTTGGTATTTGTTAATTTAGGACCTCTGGCCATGTAGACAAATTTGCTGACTTCATGGTAAAAGATGTAAAAAATGGAGAGTGTTTTCGTGCTGACCACCTATTAAAAGGTATGGTTCTTTATTTTCTTCAAGTAGGTTTAATAAGAAGAAAAGTTTTAGATTAAAAAGATTTTTCTCAAAAATTTTCCATTAAAAGTTTTATTGAGACATAACATACAAAGAGTAAATTTCACAAATCTTAAGTATATAGGAAAAGTCTCTTATTTTTTTAAAAAGTTACATGCAAATAATTAGTTATATACAGATGACTTTTCTAATAAACAAAAGAATCAAGACAGTATCATGACTAGGGACAGCTGTCCCTGTAAAATCAAATATTGCGATTTATATAAATGAAGAACATCTGGGAATTATCTTTTTAATTGTCCAACATTGAAATTCAAAAGGGCATTGTCATCTGGGTATGGTGGCTCACACCTGTAATCTCAGCATTTTGGGAGATTGAAGTGGGAAGATCTCTTGAGCCAGGAGTTTGAGATTAACATGAGTAATGTGGCAAGACCCTGTCTCTACAAAAAAAAAAAAATTAGTAATTATTAGCCAGACATGGTGGCATGCTCCTATAGTCCCAGCTACTTGGGAGACTGAGGTGGGAGAATCATTAGAGCCCTGGAGTTGGAGGTTGCAGTGTGCTCCGATCACACCACTGCAGATTGGGAGACAGACTGAGAGCCTATCTCAAAAAAAAAAAAAAGTAAATACATTAAAATAAATAAACAAAAGCCACAAGAATCAGGCC
This sequence comes from Loris lydekkerianus, assembly GCA_963574355.1. NCBI lineage: Eukaryota > Metazoa > Chordata > Mammalia > Primates > Lorisidae > Loris > Loris lydekkerianus. The sequence goes on from CAUYPK010143030.1 coordinate 28,426, forward strand.
AAAGATATGTTTTTAAAAAGTGCATATAGTCTGGCGTTGTGGCGGGCGCCTATAGTCCTAGCTACTTGGGAGGCTGAGGCAAGAGAATCACTTAAGCCCTAAGAGTTTGAAGTTGCTGTGAGCTGTGGCATCATGGCACTCTACTGAGGGTGATATAGTGAGACTGTGTCTGGAAAAAAAAAAAAGTGCATTGTCCTTTTTCCTGTTGATTAAAATTGACACATGTCAACATTGGTTTTTTTAGCTCATTTACAGAAATTGATGTCTGATAAGAAGTGCTCTGCTGAGAAGAAATCAGAGATGGAAAGTGTCTTAGCCCAGGTGAGTACTTTAAAGATATTATCAGAGAAACCTTGATGGTAGTTGTCCTTTCAGCATTTGATAACTATTGAATTCTGTATTATGGTGACACCTTTTTTGTAAAGGAGCAGAGTTTACCTTTTGTCCCTTATAGCATTTCTTTCTGCATTTTTATTTTCTTTGTTGGTTTTTTTTTTTGGCTAACCTTGTATTTCAGCCTGAACTAACAAGTTGGTGTAAATAGCCATTAAATTTGTCTCTCCTTGGAAACCAGCTTTCTGAATTTAATAGCTAAAGCCAGGGGAGTAACTTCTGATGCACAGCATTCAGTGCTGGTGTAGAGATTTTGGAGCAGATAACTTTATGAGCCTTGTTTTGTTGGCTGCTTGATCTGCCTCTGGTTGGACTGTCCCTGACTGTATGCTATTATTCTTAAAACCTGATCAACAGGTTCTGGCTTTTCTGCCCTTGATTTTCCCATTTTTCCTATAGACCTAAAGTTTTAGGGAAGGCAAAAGACCATAGAGATAATTTATTCTCACCTTTTACCAAATGCAGGAATACCTTCTATTTCAGAAGTAATTCATCCTTTTGAGGGGTCACAAACCATTGTAAGAATAAAATCAAAACTATACATCTTCCTAGGAAGATGTGTGTGCCCATGAGTATATGTTGCTGATTTCTCATCTCATCTGTCATCTGTTCGTTTAGGCAGGATACATTGTCTAACACCATGTGTCATCAGTGAGGTCCACTCAGGCTTACCTCTTTAATTTTAGTTACTTTCTTGGTGAAAAACAAACAAAATCCAGTACTATGTTTATACCTATTTTCTTTACATCAGGATACATGTTTACATTGAGATATATCTTTATGCTGAATGTAAGATTCCCTTTTTGCTTTTTTCTTGTGGGAATTGCTAGGTAGTTTTCCACTGTTGCCCTCTTTTTTTTTCTTTTGAGACAGAGTCACACAATGTCGCCCTTGGTAGAGTGCTGTGGCGTCACAGCTCACAGTAACCTCAAACTCTTGGGCTTAAACAATTCTCTTGCCTCAGCCTCCCAAGTAGCTGGGACTACAGGCACCTGCCACAACACCCAGCTATTCTTCGTTGTAGTTGACATTGGTGTTTAGCTGGCCCAGGTTGTATTTTAACCCACAACCCTCGGTGTATGTGGCTGCTGTCATACACTGTCCTATGGGTCATACACTGAGCCCCTCTTTTTTTTTTTTCAACATGCTAGTTTTTCTCTGTGTTATGTAGCTTTCCAACATTAGTTGAGATATTTTCTCCTCCTTTTAAATTGAAAACTTTCCTAATCTGGGTGTTGAATCATATGCTAATGTATTTTGAAACTTGTGAAGTATTTCATTTCTTGCTTGAAGCTCATTGTTTTCATATCATTACTCATGGTTTAGAAAAGTGTTTCTTGTTATTTTGACATTGTTCCAGCCATACATTCACCTCATTTTCATCCTTTTCCAAAGGCATGGTCTTTATTAAAAAGAGGCAAAGAAAAAATCCCTCTACTTATCTCTAAATTCTTCTGTTTTCTGTTCAGATTTACTAATTTTTTTTGTGTGTATTTCTGTGAGTATTTTTGATCCTAAAGTTTAATTCATTTCCATTTGTCAGAATTGGAAAGAAAGTAGTTTATTTGATAAGTCATATTTATAGTTGGAGAGCAGGCCTTATGTTTCGTTTCAGAACTGTGTTCTAGGTGAGCAGCCTATGTTTTGATTTGCCATATCAGGTGTATATAATATACATAGTGGTCACTATAATCCTCAGTGAAAGTAAAGGACCTATGGGAAAAAGTAGGGTACTCAGAAATGGCCAGGTGGATTGACTGGCTGAAAGCCCATCTGCTGGCTGAACATTTTCTGTACCTGTTAGTGCCTGACTCCTTTTTGGCTTTTTGAAGTATGACTTACCCTCTGTGGTAGGAAGAGCCTTACTTCTATTAAGTGGATTTAATAACTCAGAATTAATTCTCTTGTTTCTCTTTTCTGTCCTTTTTTGCTGACCCGTATCTGGATTTACCAAGTAAATACCATCACCCTATTTAAGTGTTATCAATCATTTTAAGTTTTTAAAAATCTATTTCCCACTCATTTCCATGACTTCTTCCCCTGAATTTTTTTGATACAGATCAGATAGAACATTATTCTATTACATCTGTAAATGCTTCATTGTATATTTCTGCAAGATACAGATCCTTCAAAAATAGAACTCAGTGCTTACCTTGGGAAATATTAATACTGTTAATATCATCAAATATTTAGTCAGAGTTCACATTTTCCTGGCTATCTTCAAATGTTTCTAGTTTTTAAATTTGAATTGGGATCCAGATAAAACCCATATTTTGTGACTGGTTCATTTTTCAGTAATTACATTACTATGAAAATGTAATTAGATCTGACTAATTACATTTTCTTAATAATGTTGAACAAGTCCATCTGTGTCTGTATTAGATTTAGAGGCTTGACCAGATATTTTTGGCAAGACACTTAGGAAGTGGTGTTATGTTCTTCTGTCAGGAGGTACGTAGCTCTTCTGTGAACTGCAGCCATTGATGTCCATTGTGTGGATCCATTGCTTGTTTAGAGATTTCAGAACAGTGATTTTGTCATTGTGTTACTCATTTTTGTTTATTAGCTAAAGTATTTCTGTATGGAAAACCTTCCTTGAGGAACTATTTGAAAGTGGTTTGATCCACCCTCTACTTCTTGTCTTTTTAAATGTGTTCAATTAGCTGCTTTCCTAGTATCCTGCAGAAATGCATGAGTTTCTGGCCTCCCTCTTCCTTCCTTCCCCTGTTCTACTGTTATGAACTCAAAAAACTAAACCATTTTTAAAAATGCAAATATAATTTTGTTAGACGTTGCTAGATTTCCTTCCATCGAGGTTTTGATTCCTATCAGTATTGTTAGAATCTTTCTCTTCCTGATTTCTTTTATTGAAAAGCTCTATGTTATCTTGAATTATCTTGGAAATAGAGATGTTTCACAGGCTTTCTGAGAAGGTCACTGCAACAGTTTCCTCATTGATCCCGCTTCCTGGGCAATGCTGTATTTTGTGAATTCCCTCTAAAAATTCTGTAGAAATAGAACCTAGGAAATTTAATACTTTAAATTGCTAATTCAAGTGTAGAATAGGTGGTTAGTTTCTGTGGGGTGGAGATGCCATTGAATTTATGAGGGGAGTAAGTATAAATTGTAATGGTCACCCTTTATTGGCTAGGTACTACCGTGCTAAGTACTTCATGTATCTTTTTTAATCTTCATAGTAGCCCTTCAAGTGAGGTAGATTCTCTTATCCTTGCATTGCAGATAGGCAAGGCTCAGAGACATTAGGTAAGAACGTAACTATTAGTCACATGACCCATAATTGGGAGAGTATACCTAGGTCTTTCTAACCTTAGCAATATTGCTTAGTATTACGTGGTTTGTCATAGTCATTTAAAATTCTTGAATTAGAAGTTTTAGAAGTTCCTATAATTTTATAGGATTTGGCATTGATAATCAATGTATAGAATGTGTAATCCACTGGAAAAAGCAAAAGCAGAAATGAGTAAGACACAGTTTTTATCTTGAAGGAGCTTAGTATTTTGTGGAAAAGAAAAGTTGCATGCACATAAGAAAATGCCAGGAAGGCTATGTTAACTAGTGTGATGAAAATGTGTCCAATGGTCTATAAAACTAGTGTATGGTGCCCCCTGATCACATTAATGTACACAGCTATGATTTACTAAAAAAAATAAAAATAAAAATAAAGAAGGAAATGCACCTGACTTTTAAATTTGTTCAGAGTGATAAAATTCATCCTTGAGGACTTCTTTATATAATTGCTGATTCTTGCCAATCAGTAACTATTATAATCGAAAACAATGTATTTTGCTTTATATTTTGTTGTAAAATGGTGAACATGTAAGTTTTAGGTCAGTCCAGAAAAAAATCCCACATCTCTGTTAGTGAAAGGAAAGTGTATAAATTGGTTATGGTTTTACTGTGGATATCCTGAAGGTTATTTTAATTGTGTTATATTGAATTTTGTGTGAATTGTAACATTGGATAAGTGGGGTTAAAGGTAATACTTTTCTCTTATGCTTTGTTTCTTCTCAGTCTTTTACACTAATTATTTTCTTGTTACATCCCTTAGCTTGATAACTATGGACAACAAGAACTTGGGGATCTTTTTGTAAACTATAATGTAAAATCCCCCATTACTGGAAATGATCTTTCCCCTCCAGTATCTTTTAATTTAATGTTCAAGACGTACATTGGGCCTGGAGGAAACATGCCTGGGTATGTGTCACTCATTGTTTATTTATGTAATGAACTTGTCAAAATTGTGTTTAATAAAAGGTAAATTTCCTTCAGTGCTGTGAAGGAAAAACTTTGAAAAGTGATATACAGAAAGTACAGATGAATATATTAAAGGGGAAATTATGGAATTATTCTTAAAATTTATTTCATTCTGATTCTTTCTGAATATGATAATCTTTCTTAGTGTATTTTTTTGGTCATAAAAAAATATAAAACTGTGATCATTGCATCTTCTAGTTGCAGCTACATAGGACAGAAGGGACTATTAAAAAATGATTTTGAACTTTTTGCTAATGGATAGTTTAGAAATGATTTAGTCTAAGACAGTATGTTCTGAGAAAACTTTCTGAAGTGATGGAAATGTGCTCTATTCTCTGCTGTCCATTGTGGTTAGCCACTAGCCACATATGGTTATTGAGTACTCAGAATGGAGCTAGTGTTTTTGTTTTTGTTTGTTTGTTTTTGAGACAGAGTCTCATTATATCGCCTTAGGTAGATTGCTGTGGTATCATAGCTCATGGAACCTCAAGCTCTTGGGCTTAAGTGATTCTTTTGCCTCAGCCTCCCACGTAGCTGGGACTAGAGGTGCCCATCATAACACCTGGCTATTTTTTGGTTCGAGTTGCCATTGTTGTTTGGCAGGCCTGGGCAGGATTCGAACCCACCAGCTCCAGTGTATGTGACTGGCGCCCTAGCCGTTGAGCTACAGGTGCCAAACCTGGGGCTAGTGCTTTTAAGGAACTAAATTTTATAGTTTATTTCATTTTACTTAATGAATTTTAAATTTAAATAGACATGTAACTAGTGGCCTACCATATTGGATAGTGTAAGTGTAGCCTGTTGATTGAAAAGTTCAGCCTGTTGATATGGTTTTCACAGATAAAGAAAACCTAGATAGTTTATAGTATGATCCACAGTTGGAATCTGTATCTCCAGATTCCTTGTTATTATTAATGGACTTAGCCAGTGTTAATTTCATAGTTTTAGATCTTTTTCTGTTGGTTTCATTTTAGGGGAAAAGAATAGGTTTTTGCTAGATTAAGCTAGATAGATCATGTTTCCTAGAGTAGAAACTAAAGAGTAATAAAAACTAATTGTGACAAAATGTGTCACAATTATTTTAATTAGACATCACATTGATTTGAAATATTTTGTGGGAAAAGGCCAATGACAAATGCCTTTCATTTTGGTAATACATGCAGAGAGTCATAAAATGGGACATAGCCTGTGACTCAAGCAGTGTGTTCCTGGAAATTTGTCTAAGGAAATAATTCAAAATGAAAGAAAACTATACATATAAGAGGTATATAAAAGTAGGAATGGGCCAGGCGCAGAGGCTCGTGCCTGTCATCCTTAACACTCTTAAGAGGCTGAATTGGGAGAGTCACCTGAAGTCGAGAGTTCAAGACCAGCCTAAGCAAGAATGAGACTCCATCTCTACTAAAAATAGAAAAATTAGCTGGGCATTGTGCATGCACCTGTAATCTCAGCTACTTGGGAGGCTGAGGGAGGAGAATCACTTGAGACCAGGAATTTGAAGTTGCAGTGAACTATCATAATGCCACTGCATTCTAACCCAGGTGATAGAGTAAGACTCCTTCTCAAAAAAAAAAAAAAAAAAGCAGGAACAACCTATTTATCCAATACTTGAGAATGGTTAAACAATTATGGTAAAGTTTAGTATAATAATCCGCCACTGTTAAATATGAAATATTGTTACAATTGCTTAGAAAATGGCTAAGTATAAAGTAAGTGAAAGAAGTAAAAATAATTTTATACATACTATTTATAAATATACATATTAACTGTAGCTATGCTCACATTTGGATGAAATCTAGAAAAGACCACAAAAATGAAAAGAATTGAGGCTGGGTGCAGTGGCTCACACCTGTAATCCTAGCTCTGGGAGGCCGAGGTGGGTGGATTGCCTCAGTTCACATGTTGAAACCATCCTGAGCCAGAGCAAGACCTCATCTCTAAAAATAGCCAGGCGTTGTGGCAGGTGCCTGTAGTCCCAGCTACTTGTGAGGCTGAGGCAAGAGAATCTCTTAAGCCCAAGAGTTTGAGGTTACTATGAGCTGTGATGTCACAGCATTCTACCGAGTGAAACTCTGTCTCAAAAAAAGAAAAGAATGGTCTGTTAGTGAGAAGAGGGTAAACAATTTAGGGTTCCTTCCTTGGATTTAAAGTTATTTTGATAAAATATTTATTTTGAATTAGGCCACTGGGAACACTTTCTTGGATGTTTTGCACAAAATATTTTCTTTGAATTGAAGAGAGGGTGATGGTTCTAATAGTGTATTTGCTTGACTGCATCTGTAAAATACAGAGAAATGCAAAACCTTTGGCTGAAAATATAAAATACTACAGAGGAAAAAAATGATATGAAAAACCTTGAAAATTGCTTGGCTTAGTAGGGTGACTGTTAGTAGTAAGTGAACACTAATGTTAAGTGTTATCCCATGCTGACTTGTTTTTAGCCCCATAGTTATGTTTTGATATGTGGGTTAAAAGAAGTTAACTTAGGAATGGATCTTATTTTCGGAACAATATAAAATTGTCATCTGCCTTTATGTAAAATGGTTATTCAAGAAGACATCATAGGTTTTAGGGGCACTATGAGAGAAGTGGGATTTTTTGTTTTTTTGAGACAGAGTCTTGCTGTTGCCCAGGCTGAAGTGCCATGTCCTCAGCACAGCACACAACTACCTCAAACTCCTAGACTCAAGTGATCCTCCTGCCTCAGCCTCCCAAGTAGCTGGGACTACAGGTGTGCATGGGCACACCTGGCTAATATTTTTATTTTTAGTAGGGGTGGGGTCTTGCTCTTGCTCATGCTAGTCTCGGACTGAGTTCAAGTGATCCTCCCACCTCAGCTTCCCATAGTACTAGGATTATAGGCCTGAGCCACCATGCCACGCTGAAGTAGTGTTTTAAGATTTATTTTTCTTTCTGCTTTTTGAGAGGTGGCGTTTTGACCCCCTGGTCAAAACTACATGATTATTGTATCAGTTACTTACCAAGTTCGGGTTTTTCGGCACAAATTTTATGCAGAAAAAACTCGGCTTATACTCGAGTATATGCGGTAATATGTTTTCTAATATTTGCTATGAAAATGTTTGCTACCAAGGAAAATATTTCTAAATCTTCATTTTAAGGCCTGCCCAACTTTGTTGTGAAATGGTATATTTAAGACTGTTCAGATTTGTATCTAGAATTTTAAGATTGTTGGAAAACATAAGGTTTTCTTTATAATATATTAATTTACTTAAATTTGTAGGTACTTGAGACCAGAAACTGCACAGGGTATTTTCCTGAATTTCAAACGACTTTTAGAATTCAACCAAGGAAAGTTGCCTTTTGCTGCTGCCCAGATTGGAAATTCTTTTAGAAATGAGATCTCCCCTCGATCTGGATTGATCAGAGTCAGGTACTACCCATGTTACTCTTATAAATTAATGAATGACCTTGACTTTGAACTGGAAATGAAAGCTTGCTATTTTGAAATAATTCTACTTTGGCATCCTGATTATGGATTTATTATTATATTCTTCAAAAGGCATGTTTTACATTTGTAGTCTTAAGTGTACTTTCTGGGATGATAGGCAGTTTTGAGGGTAAAGGAAGGAGGGTAGAAAATAGCTTAAATTTTTCACTTGCTCCAAAATTATTTTTCCCTGTTCATCATACATTTTGAGGATAGTGAGATCTTGATTGTCTAAACCAAGGCAGTTCCGATAATTGTGGTATATGTAAGTGCAGGAATGGATGAGCATGAGGAGATGATTTTAAAAGGCTTGTTTTGGTGTTCAGGGCAGACAGCATTGCTGGGGTTGGGTTGAGGGTATTTAAGTAACCTGCTGATACCCTACTCTGGACACAACCTCTAGATATCTAGGGGCCAGTGTGAGAAAGGCCAGCTAGCAGGCTTATCTCCATTTAACCCTGTACTCTAGTTCAGACACTACCTTGCCTTTATTCTTATATTTGAATAGCCTGCTTTTGTCCATTGTGCCTAGGAGTGTGTGGGAAGGCATACTGATACAGTTTAGTTCTGCTTTTCTTTAGAAACTTATTATAACTAACTGCTTACGAGTTAAGCTTTTTGTGATTTATATGTATTTTCATCCTGATAAATAACATCTCTTACAGTAATATATTCTCTTCCTTTTTTTTTTTTTTTTTGCAGTTTTTGGCTGGGGCTGGGTTTGAACACACCACCTCCAGCATATGGGGCCAGCACCCTACTCTGTTGAGCCATAGGTGCTGCCCTAGAGTATTATATTCTATGTAAAAAATAGGATTTTTTTTACATTTACCTATTTACATAGGTGTTATTACATCCTAAAATAGCTAAATACCTTAACATAACTTTCTTAGGCTCCAGAAATGTTTTTCCAACTCTAGAGCTCCATCCATTTCTTCTCTTCTCTTCTTACTCACTGTAATTATAGACTTCAGTCATAACATATTCCAGCCACTGACTCTGGATTAAAGCACCTGCCTACTCTTGTTAGTCCCCTTCGTGTACTCTGTGAGGAGATGCCTCTGCATTCTGACCAATGAGTGTCTTCAGGCCTGTAGTCCCTTCAGGTTTATGGGACACACTTCATGGAGGAAAGAATGTGGACAACTTAGGGAAAGGGGGTGAGAAGGACCTCTCTGGGCTTTCATGTAGGAAGAAATTTTAACCAGGTATTATAATAATGAAAATCTGTCTGATTTGAATTTATCTCCAGGTGCCTGGGTTTTTTTGTTTTTGGTGTTCCCTTTTCCAGTGTTACCTAGCAAACATGCTTTCCCAATATGGAGGATGCTGTGTGTTTTGTCTAAAGCTGGTGTTTTATTTATTTATTATTATTTTTTTTTTTTAGAGACAGAGTCTCACTTTGTCGCCCTCGTTAGAGTGCTGTACCATCATAGCTCACAGCAACCTCCAGCTCTTGGGCTTAGGCAATTCTCTTGTCTCAGCCTCCCAAGTAGCTGGGACCACAGGTACCTGCCACAATGCCCTGCTATTTTTTGTTGCAGTTTGGCCAGGGCCAGCTTTGAACCCTCCACCCTCGGTATGTGGGGCTGGTGCCCTACTTAACTGAGCCACAGGCGCTGCCCTAAAGGTAGCGTTTTAGAGAGGATGTATATAAAGTACTGTAGGTATGAGAAGGCAGCAACTGAGGCCTGTGAAATAAAAAGTGATAAGTATGAAAACCAGTTCGGAACTGAGGAGTGATCCCAGAGGTTAACTGGTAGAAAGATCCTGGGATTTTTTTTAAGTTTGTTCCTTGGTCATTTTAACTTTGAAGTGTCTGGTCTGGATTTTGTCTAGTTTTGTTATGTACCTCTGCAAGTTGCTGACCAGAAGTCCACACATTCTTCCATGAGTCCACATCCTCGTGCTCAGACTAGGATTATTCATTCAGTATTAGGATTCTTCCTGATAACAGTTACCATGTGATTAGTTTTTCTATACCTGTATTTCCTTTTGTTTAGGTTAGGGGCATTAGATTGTTCATGTGAAGTTTTTTTTTTTGTTTTGTTTTGTTTTTACTTAATTTTGATTAGCTGGTTCTGTCTTTTCTGGTCTGTGTATATTTCAGTTCTTCACAGTTCCAGGTATAGTCTCTGAACTCAAAGATAAGAGACAGAGCTGATGAAATCAGTGTTAATGTTGTATGCTGCCTTTTGTCTATGAGCTGAGATTACTTTTTTACCTCAAGCTTTATTGAGGTAAAATTGACAAGTAAAAATTGGATGTATTCAAGGTATATGACATGATATATTGACGGATGTACATTGTGAAATGAGGGCAATAGTCAAGCCAATTAACATAATCATCGCCTCACATAGTTACCCCCTTTTTTGGTGGTGAGAGTACTTAAGATCCTATATTCTTTTAACACATTTCAAGTATACAATGCATTATTACTAACTATAGTTGCCATGCTCCAATTTTGGCAGAACAGAAGTCTTTTTTGGGGATTTTGGACAGGCCCTTAATTTATCTGCCCCACATGGTAGATGTTCAGTTGCTGCCAGCCCCATTATAAGCCATGTGAGGACAAACACCAAGTTTGTTTGTCACTTTCACATTTCTATGGACACAAAAGATACTGGATAGTTGTTGAACGACAATTAAAACATAGGTGATATAGGACCAAATACAATATACCATTAAAAAATAAAATTAAAAAATTAAAGCTCTTCTGCAATGTATTTTATATATTTTTAGGTCCCATGTAAGCAATTTACATCTAAAACATCTGAGATAATCAAAATTGCATCAGTAAATGTGTGGTTTTTTTTTTAAAGAAGAGAGATTTGATTTTTACTCATAAAATTAACTTAAATGTTTCCTTCTAACAGCTACTAAATTGACATTCAGAGAAATCTCTTTGGGAAACCATTCCTATGTCCATATTTATTTCATCATTATGTAATTAGCTTGATGTTAGCTTGTTCAATTCATGCCTTATGTCCTTTGCTTTGAATAACACTTTACTTATGAAGCTCTTGCTCTAAAGAAACTAACTGTATGGTACCATTATCAGTCATTTCGTTACTCATAGCAGTAAAAAAGAAGAAATCAAACCTATAAAAACTAGAGAATCATTTTGATTCCCTTTTAATTTCCCATTCTTTGCAAAGTAAATATCGAGAGCTTCATTTAATGTATACTTATAAAGACTTGCTAATGATTTAAGGAAGATTATTTCATTTGGATGATGCTATTCAGTATCTCATTTCTTATTTCATATGTGACATTTGCTTATATTATCTTAATTCTAAAAAATGATCTGCTTTTTAAAAATTATTCCTATTAAAAGTATTTAGGTCATTTCAAAAGTTTTGTCCGTTTTTATGAGTCTACTTTAAACTGTAATATCTCAGTGAATATTTATTCAATTTAATCGAAATAAGCGCCATTTGAATCAGTGCACTTTTGCCAA